>JABCMI010000300.1:0-49164 GCA_026261945.1 Hirschfeldia incana
AACACACAAACAGGGTAAACTGCAATCATTTGGGTCCAAAGTGGGATAACTTCTTAATCCTAGCTCCTATGATATTGATTCAACTTCAGGGTGATTCTAAACTGATTACTGAGTCAGGATAATGCTTTTTATATCCGGATTCATTCAGGTTTGATTGGAAACTTGAAGAAACTGCCATATATACAAACAAGGTAAACTGGACTCATTTGGGTCAAAAGTGGGATAACTTCTTAATCCTAGCTCCTATGATATTGATTCAACTTCAGGGTGATTCTAAACTGATTATTGAGTCAGGATAAAGCTCCTTATATCCGGATTCATCAGGTTTGATTGGAAACTTGAAGAAACTGCCATATCTACAAACAAGGTAAACTGGAATCATTTGGATCCAAAGTGGGATAACTTCTTAATCCTAGCTCCTATGATATTGATTCAACTTCAGGGTGATTCTAAACTGATTAATGAGTCAAGATAAAGCTTCTTATATCCGTATTCGTTCAGGTTTGATTGGAAACTTGAAGAAACTGCCATATCTACAAACAAGGCAAACTGGAATCATTTGTGTCCAAAGTGGGATAACCTCTTAATCCTAGCTCCTTTGATATTGATTCAACTTCAGGGTGATTCTAAACTGATTAATGAGTCAGGATAAAGCTTCTTATATCCGGATTCATTCAGGTTTGATTGGAAACTTGAAGAAACTGCCATATCTAGAAACAAGGTAAACTGGAATCATTTGGATCCAAAGTGGGATAACTTCTTAATCCTAGCTCCTCTGATATTGATTCAACTTAAGTATGATTCTAAACTGATTAATGAGTCAGGATAAAGCTTCTTATATCCGGATTCTTTCAGGTTTGATTAGAAACTTGAAGAAACTGCCATATCTACAAACATGGTAAACTGGAATCACTAAGGTCCAAAGTGGGATAACTTCTTAATCCTAGCTCCTATGATATTGATTCAACTTCACAGGGTGATTCTAAACTTATTAATAAGTCAGGATAAAGCTTCTTATATCCGGATTCATTCAGGTTTGATTTAAATCATGAAGAAACTTCCATATCTACAAACAGGGTAAACTGGAATCATTTGGGTCCAAAGTGGGATAACTTCTTAATCCTAGCTCCTATGCTATTGATTCAACTTCAGGGTGATTCTAAACTGATTATTGAGTCAGGATAAAGCTTCTTATATCCGGATTCATTCAGGTTTGATTGGAAACTTGAAGAAACCGCCATATCTACAAACAAGGTAAACTGGAATCATTTGGATACAAAGTGGGATAACTTCTTAATCCTAACTCCTATGATATTGATTCAACTTCAGGGTGATTCTAAAATGATTAATGAGTCAGGATAAAGCTTCTTATATCCGGATTCATTCAGGTTTGATTGGAAACTTGAAGAAACTGCCATATCTACAAACAAGGTAAACTGAAATCATTTGGGTCCAAAGTGGGATAACTTCTTAATCCTAGCTCCTGTGATATTGATTCAACTTCAGGGTGATTCTAAACTGATTATTGAGTCAGGATAAAGCTCCTTATATCCGGATTCATTCAGGTTTGATTGGAAACTTGAAGAAACTGCCATATCTACAAACAAGGTAAACTGGAATCAATTGGGTCCAAAGTGGGATAACTTCTTAATCATAGCCCTATGCTATTGATTCAACTTCAGGGTGATTCTAAACTGATTATTGAGTCAGGATAAAGCTTCTTATATCCGGATTCATTCAGGTTTGATTGGAAACTTGAAGAAACCGCCATATCTACAAACAAGGTAAACTGGAATCATTTGGATCCAAAGTGGGATAACTTCTTAATCATAACTCCTATGATATTGATTCAACTTCAGGGTGATTCTAAAATGATTAATGAGTCAGGATAAATCTTCTTATATCCGGATTCATTCAGGTTTGATTGGAAACTTGAAGAAACTGCCATATCTACAAACAAGGTAAACTGGAATCATTTGGGTCCAAAGTGGGATAACTTCTTAATCCTAGCTCCTTTGATATTGATTCAACTTCAGGGTGATTCTAAACTGATTATTGAGTCAGGATAAAGATTCTTATATCCGGATTCATTCAGGTTTGATTACAATCATGTAGAAATTCCATATCTAGAAACTGGGTAAACTGGAATCATTTGGATCCAAAGTGGGATAACTTCTTAATCCTAGCTCCTATGATATTGATTCAACTTCAGGGTGATTCTAAACTGATTAATGAGTCAGGATAAAGCTTCTTATATCCGGATTCATTCAGGTTTGATTGGAAACTTGAAGAAACTGCCATATCTACAAACAAGGTAAACTGGAATCAATTGGGTCCAAAGTGGGATAACTTCTTAATCATAGCTCCTATGCTATTGATTCAACTTCAGGGTGATTCTAAACTGATTATTGAGTTAGGATAAAGATTCTTATATCCGGATTCATTCAGATTTGATTGGAAACTTGAAGAAACCGCCATATCTACAAACAAGGTAAACTGGAATCATTTGGATCCAAAGTGGGATAACTTCTTAATCATAACTCCTATGATATTGATTCAACTTCAGGGTGATTCTAAAATGATTAATGAGTCAGGATAAAGCTTCTTATATCCAGATTCATTCAGGTTTGATTGGAAACTTGAAGAAACTGCCATATCTACAAACAAGGTAAACTGGAATCATTTGGGTCCAAAGTGGGATAACTTCTTAATCCTAGCTCCTTTGATATTGATTCAACTTCAGGGTGATTCTAAACTGATTATTGAGTCAGGAAAAAGCTCCTTATATCCGGATTCATTCAGGTTTGATTGGAAACTTGAAGAAACTGCCATATCTACAAACAAGGTAAACTAGAATCATTTGGGTCCAAAGTGGGATAACTTCTTAATCCTAGCTCCTTATATTGATTCAACTTCAGGGTGATTCTAAACTGATTAATGAGTCAGGATAAAGCTTCTTATATCCGGATTCATTCAGATTTGATTACAATCATGTAGAAACTTCCATATCTAGAAACTGGGTAAACTGGAATCACTTGGGTCCAAAATGGGATAACTTCTTAATCCTAGCTCCTATGATATTGATTCAACTTCAGGGTGATTCTAAACTGATTATTGAGTCAGGATAAAGCTCCTTATATCCGGATTCATTCAGGTTTGATTGGAAACTTGAAGAAACTGCCATATCTACAAACAAGGTAAACTAGAATCATTTGGGTCCAAAGTGGGATAACTTATTAATCCTAGCTCCTATGATATTGATTCAACTTCAGGGTGATTCTAAACTGATTAACGAGTCAGGATAAAGCTTCTTATATCCGGATTCATTCAGGTTTGATTACAATCATGTAGAAACTTCCATATCTACAAACAGGGTAAACTGGAATCATTTGGGTCCAAAGTGGGATAACTTCTTAATCCTAGCTCCTATGATATTGATTCAACTTCAGGGTGATTCTAAACTGATTACTGAGTCAGGATAATGCTTTTTATATCCGGATTCATTCAGGTTTGATTGGAAACTTGAAGAAACTGCCATATCTACAAACAAGGTAAACTGGACTCATTTGGGTCAAAAGTGGGATAACTTCTTAATCCTAGCTCCTATGATATTGATTCAACTTCAGGGTGATTCTAAACTGATTATTGAGTCAGGATAAAGCTCCTTATATCCGGATTCATCAGGTTTGATTGGAAACTTGAAGAAACTGCCATATCTACAAACAAGGTAAACTGGAATCATTTGGATCCAAAGTGGGATAACTTCTTAATCCTAGCTCCTATGATATTGATTCAACTTCAGGGTGATTCTAAACTGATTAATGAGTCAGGATAAAGCTTCTTATATCCGTATTCATTCAGGTTTGATTGGAAACTTGAAGAAACTGCCATATCTACAAACAAGGCAAACTGGAATCATTTGTGTCCAAAGTGGGATAACCTCTTAATCCTAGCTCCTTTGATATTGATTCAACTTCAGGGTGATTCTAAACTGATTAATGAGTCAGGATAAAGCTCCTTATATCCGGATTCATTCAGGTTTGATTGGAAACTTGAAGAAACTGCCATATCTAGAAACAAGGTAAACTGGAATCATTTGGATCCAAAGTGGGATAACTTCTTAATCCTAGCTCCTCTGATATTGATTCAACTTAAGTATGATTCTAAACTGATTAATGAGTCAGGATAAAGCTTCTTATATCCGGATTCTTTCAGGTTTGATTAGAAACTTGAAGAAACTGCCATATCTACAAACATGGTAAACTGGAATCACTAAGGTCCAAAGTGGGATAACTTCTTAATCCTAGCTCCTATGATATTGATTCAACTTCACAGGGTGATTCTAAACTTATTAATAAGTCAGGATAAAGCTTCTTATATCCGGATTCATTCAGGTTTGATTTAAATCATGAAGAAACTTCCATATCTACAAACAGGGTAAACTGAAATCATTTGGGTCCAAAGTGGGATAACTTCTTAATCCTAGCTCCTATGCTATTGATTCAACTTCAGGGTGATTCTAAACTGATTATTGAGTCAGGATAAAGCTTCTTATATCCGGATTCATTCAGGTTTGATTGGAAACTTGAAGAAACCGCCATATCTACAAACAAGGTAAACTGGAATCATTTGGATCCAAAGTGGGATAACTTCTTAATCCTAACTCCTATGATATTGATTCAACTTCAGGGTGATTCTAAAATGATTAATGAGTCAGGATAAAGCTTCTTATATCCGGATTCATTCAGGTTTGATTGGAAACTTGAAGAAACTGCCATATCTACAAACAAGGTAAACTGAAATCAGTTGGGTCCAAAGTGGGATAACTTCTTAATCCTAGCTCCTTTGATATTGATTCAACTTCAGGGTGATTCTAAACTGATTATTGAGTCAGGATAAAGCTCCTTATATCCGGATTCATTCAGGTTTGATTGGAAACTTGAAGAAACTGCCATATCTACAAACAAGGTAAACTGGAATCATTTGGGTCCAAAGTGGGATAACTTCTTAATCCTAGCTCCTTATATTGATTCAACTTCAGGGTGATTCTAAACTGATTAATGAGTCAGGATAAAGCTTCTTATATCCGGATTCATTCAGGTTTGATTGGAAACTTGAAGAAACTGCCATATCTACAAACAAGGTAAACTGAAATCATTTGGGTCCAAAGTGGGATAACTTCTTAATCCTAGCTCCTCTGATATTGATTCAACTTAAGGATGATTCTAAACTGATTAATGAGTCAGGATAAAGCTCCTTATATCCGGATTCATTCAGGTTTGATTGGAAACTTGAAGAAACCGCCATATCTACAAACAAGGTAAACTGGAATCATTTGGATCCAAAGTGGGATAACTTCTTAATCATAACTCCTGTGATATTGATTCAACTTCAGGGTGATTCTAAAATGATTAATGAGTCAGGATAAAGCTTCTTATATCCGGATTCATTCAGGTTTGATTGGAAACTTGAAGAAACTGCCATATCTACAAACAAGGTAAACTGGAATCATTTGGGTCCAAAGTGGGATAACTTCTTAATCCTAGCTCCTTTGATATTGATTCAACTTCAGGGTGATTCTAAACTGATTATTGAGTCAGGATAAAGCTAATTTTATCCGGATTCATTCAGGTTTGATTGGAAACTTGAAGAAACTGCCATATCTACAAACAAGGTATACTGGAATCAATTGGGTCCAATGTGGGATAACTTCTTAATCATAGCTCCTATGCTATTGATTCAACTTCAGGGTGATTCTAAACTGATTATTGAGTCAGGATAAAGATTCTTATATCCGGATTCATTCAGATTTGATTGGAAACTTGAAGAAACCGCCATATCTACAAACAAGGTAAACTGGAATCATTTGGATCCAAAGTGGGATAACTTCTTAATCATAACTCCTATGATATTGATTCAACTTCAGGGTGATTCTAAAATGATTAATGAGTCAGGATAAAGCTTCTTATATCCGGATTCATTGAGGTTTGATTGGAAGCTTGAAGAAACTGCCATATCTACAAACAAGGTAAACTGGAATCATTTGGGTCCAAAGTGGGATAACTTCTTAATCCTAGCTCCTTTGATATTGATTCAACTTCAGGGTGATTCTAAACTGATTATTGAGTCAGGATAAAGCTCCTTATATCCGGATTCATTCAGGTTTGATTGGAAACTTGAAGAAACTGCCATATCTACAAACAAGGTGAACTGGAATCATTTGGGTCCAAAGTGGGATAACTTCTTAATCCTAGCTCCTTATATTGATTCAACTTCAGGGTGATTCTAAACTGATTAATGAGTCAGGATAAAGCTTCTTATATCCGGATTCATTCAGATTTGATTACAATCATGTAGAAACTTCCATATCTAGAAATTGGGTAAACTGGAATCACTTGGGTCCAAAATGGGATAACTTCTTAATCCTAGCTCCTATGATATTGATTCAACTTCAGGGTGATTCTAAACTGATTGTTGAGTCAGGATAAAGCTCCTTATATCCGGATTCATTCAGGTTTGATTGGAAACTTGAAGAAACTGCCATATCTACAAACAAGGTAAACTAGAATCATTTGGGTCCAAAGTGGGATAACTTATTAATCCTAGCTCCTATGATATTGATTCAACTTCAGGGTGATTCTAAACTGATTAACGAGTCAGGATAAAGCTTCTTATATCCGGATTCATTCAGGTTTGATTACAATCATGTAGAAACTTCCATATCTACAAACTGGGTAAACTGGAATCACTTGGGTCCAAAATGGGATAACTTCTTAATCCTAGCTCCTATGATATTGATTCAACTTCAGGGTGATTCTAAACTGATTAATGAGTCAGGATAAAGCTTCTTATATCCGGATTCATTCAGGTTTGATTGGAAACTTGAAGAAACTGCCATATCTACAAACAAGGCAAACTGGAATCATTTGTGTCCAAAGTGGGATAACCTCTTAATCCTAGCTCCTTTGATATTGATTCAACTTCAGGGTGATTCTAAACTGATTAATGAGTCAGGATAAAGCTTCTTATATCCGGATTCATTCAGGTTTGATTTAGATCTTGAAGAAACTGCCATATCTACAAACAAGCCTAACTGGAATTATTTGGGTCCAAAGTGGGATAACTTCTTAATCCTAGCTCCTATGATATTGATTCAACTTCAGGGTGATTCTAAACTGTAAATGAGTCTGGATAAAGCTTCTTATATCCGGATTCAATCAGGTTTGATTGGAAACTTGAAGAAACTGCCATATCTACAAACAAGGTAAACTGGAATCATTTGGGTCCAAAGTGGGATAACTTCTTAATCCTAGCTCCTTTGATATTGATTCAACTTCAGGGTGATTCTAAACTGATTATTGAGTCAGGATAAAGCTCCTTATATCCTGATTCATTCAGGATTGATTACAATCATGTAGAAACTTCCATATCTACAAACAGGGTAAACTGGAATCACTAGGGTCCAAAGTGGGATAACTTCTTAATCCTAGCTCCTATGATATTAATTCAACTTCAGGGTGATTCTAAACTGATTAATGTGTCAGGATTAAGCTTCTTATATCCGGATTCTTTCAGGTTTATAAGAATCTTGAAGAAACTGCCATATCTACAAACAGGGTAAACTGGAATCACTAAGGTCCAAAGTGGGATAACTTCTTAATCCTAGCTCCTATGATATTGATTATACTTCAAGGTGGTTCTAAACTGATTAATAAGTCAGGATAAAGCTTCTTATATCTGGATTCATTCAGGTTTGATTTAAATCTTGAATAAACTGTCATATCTACAAACATGGTAAACTGGAATCACTACAAGAAAACATGCAATTTACTAGGGCAGGTTCTCCTCGTTATTTCCTAGTAAAAGGGCATTTACTAGGAAATTACGAGGAAACCCGTTTCGTCGAAAGGCGTTCATCGTAAAGCCTATTTTCCTCGTAACGTTCTAGCTAACTTACGAGGAAATATTTCCTCGTAAAGGCGTGGATAAGTTTTCCTCGTAAAGTCCACGTAAGCTTTCCTCGTAAGCTCATAGTAAAGCATTTCCTCGAACGCTCGTAGTACGTTTATTACGAGGAACTTTCTAGGAAAATTTACGAAGAGTTTACGAGGACAGCTTACGAGAAACTTGCTAGGAATATTTACTAGGAGTTGACTTCGAAAGATTTACGAGGAAATTGCTTGGAAATGTTTATTTCTTTTAAAAAAATATTTATAAATTAAAAATTATATATATATTAAAAAAATTCGAAAAACCAAATTAAAAATAACAATTTAAATAATTGAATAATTATAAATAACTAAATTATTAAGTTTAAATAACTAAATAATTGAATAATTATACAATAAATAAGTTTAAAAATTCATCGTCTTCTCCACCAGTGTTGCAACGCCCAATAGGCGATGAGGCCATTCCACACTGTGGTTGTGAGGCAATCGGGTTTCCCGCGCTCGTAACCGTCCACCTGATTTAAAAATAATTACAATTAAAGTAGTCAATTATAATATATGTATATTTTTAAAAGTATACATATATTATAATTTATAAATTTATACCTCAAAGTCGTTCTTCCAGTTGTAGACCGTGTCGTACAATCGGACTTTTGCCTTGGCCTCGAACTCTGACTTCACCAGCTGGTGAATCCCAATAGACCAACGATATTTTTGCTGCAACCAAAAAAAATAAAAGACGGATTACTTCAATATATTTCAAAATTTAAATGATTAAAAATATATAAATTAAGTGGATTTACTAAACTTACAGCGAACAATTTGAACCACGTCGTTTTGGTGTGGCTCGGCGTCATCTTCCAGTTTGGAGCTGGATCGGGAAAGTATCCCTTGATACAGTCAGTGACGCTAGCTGTGACACAACTGTCAAGACCAAACCTGGAAAGACAGAAAAATAAATCATTAATTAGAGCATACCATAATAAAAAAAGTTTTAAATTTAAAACGTACCATAAGATGTTTTGGCCGTTCCGTCGGATCGGATCTAACTCTGGCAGTCCTTCTCTGCCTGGAAGGGCCAAAATGTCCTCCACCGTGTACACCGCTAATGGTGCGGTCGACGGCACCTGCAAATCAGGATGAATCCCGACCGGTGGAGGAGGAGGTGGAGGAGGAGGTGGCTCCATCTATGTTTTAAAAAAAAACAGAAAACATTAATTCTCGTATAATGTTTTAAAACAGTTAAACTAAGCTAATCTAAATTTCCTAAACAAACGACATAATTTAAATTCCCTAATCTAACCACCTAATCTAACCACCTAATCTAACCACCTAATCTAAATTCCCTAATCTAATCACCTAACTAGAGACTAGAGACTACCTTAAGAGAAAATAGAGAGGAAGTTACTATGAGTGACAATGTGGATCTGTCGCGTTTATATAAGGAAAAGGTTTCCTCGTAAGTTCGTAGAAAATTACTAGGAACTTACGAGGAAATTGCTATGCCCGTGTTTCTATTTACGAGGAAATTACGAGGAAAGTGTCCATTTTTCCTCGTAAGGTCCTCGTAAAATCTGTACTAGGGCTTTACGAGGAAAACTCTTTACGAGGAAATTGCTATGCCCGTGTTTTCGATTACTAGGGCTTTACGAGGAAAGTGTTTGTAAATCCCTAAACCCCAAACCCCAAACCCCAAACCACAACTTCCATAACTTATAACCTCTTCTACAACTAAAATCCTAACCTCTTCTACACCTAAATCTCAAATTCATTTTTTGTGATTAAACAAACTTATAAAACATACATAATTAAAATTGGTTTTTGTGATTAAACAAACTTATAAAACATACAACATAATTCATTCGGATACATTCTCATAATCCGTAGAAACATCATCATTTTCGACAAACTCGTCCTCAACACCGTCGTCCGTTGAGTGATCAGGGACATCTTCGTATTCACGATTATGCGGATCAATGAGTAGGATGTCATCAATTTCTGCTTCAGGTTCCTCGATTTCATTGTTGTTTTCTTCTTGCAATGGTGGTTCTTCTCCCTCGATTATCCGTCCTCGAGGTGTCACTTTGATGACAGCTAACCAGTTTATTCCCGTTGTAGTAAGTCGAGGGTATGGAATGAAGCAAACTTGATCTGCTTGGGAAGCTAATATGAAAGGCTCGAATTTGTTGTACCTTCGTCCACCATTGACGTCAACTACACCGTTCTTGTTAATCCGAACACCTCTGTTGACGACGGGGTCGTACCACTCACACTTGAAGATAATGCATTTCAAACTCATACCTGGAAATTGAACTTCATAAATCTCCTGCAAGATCCCATAGAAATCTGTTTCGCCTTTCACACATATTCCATAATTACTTGTCGCCCGGTGTCTACCATAGTCATAGGTATGAAAAGTATAGCCTCGGGTGAAATACATCGATGATGTAGTGACCTTTGCAACTGGACCTTGAAGTAATTCGCGAAACCATGCGGGATATTGAGGATCGTCATAATCAACCTGCAACAAAAAGTAATATAACTAATATTAGACTTACTTTGTGGTAATGTACATGCATGCATACAATTTAAGTAATAATATACCTGTTTCCTCAACCACTTGATAAAGTGTTGATCTTTCCTTTTGTCTAACTCAGGCGTCGATATACCAGGTATTGCTTCCTCGACTTGAGTCATAAATCTCCTGTAAAATCATAAATGTCATGTTATATATTTAATATTGAAATATATATATATATAAGTGTGTATGTTAAAATATTTACCTTTCAAAATAAGCAATCAATGGATGCTCGCAATTAAGAAGAATATAAATGTGTGCACTATGGACGTCTTCATCACTCGACCACCAAACCTCTTTTAATTTCCCCCCCAGTCGCCCAATTTGACAAAAGATGTCTGGAACATCGTCTTCCATATATGTCGGCACGACACCACCATCATCGTATCTTCTTGGAGCTCGTTTCCTTGTACGTACTTTCGGTGCAAAGTAGTACGATGTGAAATGTGATGTTTCTTCCGTCAAACTTCCCGCAACAATAGAACCTTCCACTCTTGCAAGGTTTTTGGCTTTTCCTTTCAAAGTTTTCATGGCCCTTTCATACTGATACATCCATCCATAATGCACAGGTCCACGAAGTAATGCCTCATACGGGAGGTGGACAACTAGGTGTTCCATGACGTCGAAAAAAGAAGGCGGAAATATTTTCTCCAAATTGCAGTTTAAGACAGGGATGTTTTCATGAAGTTGTTGGACAACTTCCACTTTAAGAGTGCGGGTGCTCAGATCCCTAAAAAATGCTCCAATTCCTATATATGTTTACAAAAACAAACATAATCCACATACTTAGTAAATATATATATATATATATGTATATAAAGAAATAATTAATCATATCATCGTATTATATTAATTAATTACCTGAAAGTGCTTCATGTACTTTTGCCGGTAGTAGCTCCCCAAACGCAAAGGGAAGTAGTCGTTGCATGAAGACATGACAATCATGGCTCTTCATCCCGGAGAACTTTTGCCCTTTCTCAACACATCTTGAGAGATTTGAAACATACCCATCAGGGAACTTCACTTCTGAAGCCACCCAGTTGAACAATGCAGACTTTTTATCTGATGATAGTCTGAATATTGGAACTGGAACTTGCCCATTGCTTTTTATATGTAACTCACTCCTTGAGCAGATATCGGGTAAGTCTAACCTCGATTTTACGTTGTCTTTCGTCTTCCCTGGGACGTTCAATATAGTGTTCATGATGTTCTCAAAAAAGTTCTTCTCTATATGCATCACATCGAGGTTGTGGCGCAAAAGAAGATCTTTCCAATATGGCAATTCCCAAAATATACTCTTTTTGTGCCAATTGTGCTGAACACCATAAGAATCAGGCATATTACTGGGAACATGCCAATTCCCACCACGAGGAGCTGTTTCTAGAGCACCGTAGTAATCGATTTGCGCTTCGATTTGTTCTCCAGTTAAATATGGAGGAGGAGTGTCTCTGACAACCCTTTTGTGCCTGAACAATTTCTTGTTTCTTCGGTATGGGTGGTGGATGGGAAGAAATCGACGGTGACAATCAAACCAGCTAGTCTTCCTGCCATGCTTCAACTGAAACGCATCTGTCATTCCATTACAATATGGACAAGCTAATCTCCCATGTGTAGTCCACCCAGACAACATACCATATGCAGGAAAGTCACTTATGGTCCACAAAAGCATCGCTCGCATCGTAAAGTTTGTTTTCGTTGAACAATCATATGTCCTCACCCCTGTTGACCACAAATCTTTCAACTCTTTTATCAGTGGTTGTAGAAAAACGTCAAGAGATCTTTTTGGATGTTTTGGACCAGGTATTAATATGCTCATGAATAGAAACTCTCGTCGCATGCACATCTCCGGTGGCAGGTTATACGGTGTAAGAAAGACAGGCCACAATGAATATTGTCTCCCAGACATTCCAAATGGACTAAATCCATCAGTGCATAATCCAAGATACACATTCCTGCTATTGCGAGCGAAATCTGGATGTACATTGTTAAAATGTTTCCAGGCTCTTGCATCTGATGGATGAGTCATCTCTCCATCCGTCTGAGTATGCTCGGCGTGCCATCTCATCCCTCCAGCAGTCTCCTCAGATTGGTACAATCTTTTCAATCTGTCTGTGATTGGTAAGTACCACATCCTTTGGTACGGTACCCTATTGCGCCCTCGACCTTGCGGTTTGAATCGTGGCTTCTTACAAAATCGACATTCTTCTAACTTCTCATCATCTCCCCAGTAAATCATGCAGTTGTCGATGCAAACATCTATCGTCTCCGAGGGCAACCCAAGACTATATACCAATTTCTGAATCTGATAATAAGATTCAGCAGACACATTGTCTTCTGGCAAATACTCTTTAAACAAGTCTGTCCATGCATCCATACACTTTTCAGGTAGATTGTGATCGGTTTTAATACTCATCATTCTAGCAGCCAACGACAATTTAGACAGACCTTCTCTACAACCACTGTAAATTGGCTCATTCGCAGCTTCTAACATTTCATAAAACTTTTTTGCATCTAAGTTAGGTTCTTCAACTTCATCATCATCATGGGTTACAAATGCATCACCTACCATATCATGAACCCTATCACAATCTACCATTTGTTCCTCTTCGTGATGATAGCTATTACTACTGCTACCTTCATTACGCAAATTCTCAACTGGTTCAATCTGCAAATTGCTATTACTACTGCTACCTTGATTCCCAAAACTACCATCTTCTCCATGTTGATACCAAATATAATAATATGGCATGAAACCTCTATTTATTAAATGCTTCCAAACATTTTCACGAGGGCCTAATTTGGTATTGCAACATTTTCTACAAGGACAGAACATCTTACCACTTTCCTGCGTGAGTGGTGTAGAATTTGCTTGATGCATAAACGTCTCCAATCCCTCCAGAAATTCTTTCGTCACCCTCCCGTTATTATCTCTGTGTGAATACATCCACTTCCGCAACTCGAAAATATTTCCTGGACCGGACATTTTGTTTTGTGTTTTATCAAGCTTATAGCTGATTGTTTTTTGGTGTGTTTCAAATGAATCACATATGGTGGTATTTATAGAAAATTTTAGAATCTGAGAATTTACTAGGAAATTGCTAGGAAAAGTAGGTACAAAACACGTTTTTGATTTTAATTCGATATTTTCTATCCACTTCCTCCTAATTTCGTAGTAATATAACCTTTCCTCCTAATTTCCTAGTAAGGTTACTAGGCCTTTACGAGGAACTGGCTATGCCTAGTAACAATACTAGGACTTTACGAGGAAATAGCTATGCCCGTGTTTCGATTTCTTCGTAAAGTCCTAGTACTAACTTTACTAGGACCTTACGAGGAAACTGCTAGGAATAATTTTCATAACAAAATTTTCCCTAAACTAACCATCTATAATCTAAATTTCTCTAAACTCTAACCTTAAACCTAAACCCTAAACCCTGAACCCTGAACCTAAACCAACAACCATAACTTATACCTATACATCTTCCTAAATCCCAAATCACAAATTTTTTAAAAAAAACTAATAGAAGTATACAGTCATCAGAACAGTTTTTATCAACTCCACATAGCTTTCCTCGAACTATCTACTTCAAGAAAACTTGAGGAAAAGCTATGCGGAGCTGATACAAAATATTCTGTTGACGGTGAACTCCTTTCAGTTACGAATTGAGTTTTTTCTATTTGTTTGGTGTGTTTCAAATGAATCACATGTGGTGGTATTTATAGAGATTTCAGAATTTACTAGGAAATTGCTAGGAAAAATAGGTACAAAATTTTAATTGGATATTTACTATCTAGTTCCTCTTAATTTGGTAGTAAGAGAACCAGTTCCTCCTAATTTCCTAGTAAGACTTTACTAAGAGTTTACGAGGAAATGTTTTACTACGGCTTTACGAGGAAAGTGACTTTTTCCTCGTAATGGCCACGTTAACTTACTACGACCTTACGAGGAAACATATTTCTCGTAATTTTACGAGGAACCTGCGAGGAAATCTTGTTTCCTCGTAAACTCGAAGTGAGCTCGTAGTAATTTTACGAGGAATAATTTTCCTAGTAAAATTTCCTAGTAAATGCTTAGTTTTCTTGTAGTGAATCATTTGGGTCCAAAGTGGGATAACTTCTTTATCCTAGCTCCTATGATATTGATTCAACTTCAGGGTGATTCTAAACTGATTAATGAGTCAGGATAATGCTTCTTATATCCGGATTCATTCAGGTTTGATTGGAAACTTGAAGAAACTGCCATATCTACAAACAGGGTAAACTGGAATCATTTGGGTCCAAAGTGGGATAACTTCTTAATCCTAGCTCCTCTGATATTTATTCAACTTAAGGATGATTCTAAACTGATTAATGAGGATAAAGCTTCTTATATCCTGATTCATTCAGGTTTGATTAGAATCTTGAAAAAACTGCCATATCTACAAACAGGGTAAACTGGAATCACTAGGGTCCAAAGTGGGATAACTTCTTAATCCTAGCTCCTATGATATTGATTCAACTTCAGGGTGATTCTAACCTGATTAATGAGTCAGGATAATGCTTCTTATATCCGGATTCATTCAGGTTTGATTGGAAACTTGAAGAAACTGTCATATCTACAAACAGGGTAAACTGGAATCATTTGGGTCCAAAGTGGGATAACTTCTTAATCCTAGCTCCTCTGATATTGATTCAACTTAAGGATGATTCTAAACTGATTAATGAGTCAGGATAAAGCTTCTTATATCCTGATTCATTCAGGTTTGATTAGAATCTTGAAAAAACTGCCATATCTACAAACAGGGTAAACTGGAATCACTAGGGTCCAAAGTGAGATAACTTCTTAAACCTAGCTCCTATGATATTAATTCAACTTCAGGGTGATTCTAAACTGATTAATGAGTCATCATAAAGCTTCTTATATCCAGATTCTTTTAGGTTTATAAGAATCTTGAAGAAACTGCCATATCTATCTACAAACAGAGTAAACTGGAATCACTAAGGTCCAAAGTGGGATAACTTCTTAATCCTAGCTCCTATGATATTGATTCAACTTCAGGGTGATTCTAAACTGATTAATGAGTCAGGATAATGCTTTTTATATCCGGATTCATTCAGGTTTGATTGGAAACTTTAAGAAACTGCCATATCTACAAACAAGGTAAACTGGACTCATTTGGGTCAAAAGTGGGATAACTTCTTAATCCTAGCTCCTATGATATTGATTCAACTTCAGGGTGATTCTAAACTGATTATTGAGTCAGGATAAAGCTCCTTATATCCGGATTCATCAGGTTTGATTCGAAACTTGAAGAAACTGTCATATCTACAAACAAGGTAAACTGGAATCATTTGGATCCAAAGTGGGATAACTTCTTAATCCTAGCTCCTATGATATTGATTCAACTTCAGGGTGATTCTAAACTGATTAATGAGTCAGGATAAAGCTTCTTATATCCGGATTCATTCAGGTTTGATTGGAAACTTGAAGAAACTGCCATATCTACAAACAAGGCAAACTGGAATCATTTCTGTCCAAAGTGGGATAACCTCTTAATCCTAGCTGCTTTGATATTGATTCAACTTCAGGGTGATTCTAAACTGATTAATGAGTCAGGATAAAGCTTCTTATATCCGGATTCATTCAGGTTTGATTTAGATCTTGAAGAAACTGCCATATCTACAAACAGGCTTAACTGGAATCATTTGGGTCCAAAGTGGGATAACTTCTTAATCCTAGCTCCTATGATATTGATTCAACTTCAGGGTGATTCTAAACTGATTAATGAGTCAGGATAAAGCTTCTTTTATCCGGATTCATTCAGGTTTGATTTAGATCTTGAAGAAACTGCCATATCTACAAACAGGCTTAACTGGAATCATTTGGGTCCAAAGTGGGATAACTTCTTAATCCTAGCTCCTATGATATTGATTCAACTTCAGGGTGATACTAAACTGATAAATGAGTCAGGATAAAGCTTCTTATATCCGGATTCAATCAGGTTTGATTGGAAACTTGAAGAAACTGCCATATCTACAAACAAGGTAAACTGGAATAATTTGGGTCCAAAGTGGGATAACTTCTTAATCCTAGCTCCTTTGATATTGATTCAAATTCAGGGTGATTCTAAACTGATTATTGATTCAGGATAAACCTCCTTATATCCTGATTCATTCAGGTTTGATTACAATCATGTAGAAACTTCCATATCTACAAACAGGGTAAACTGGAATCACTAGGGTCCAAAGTGGGATAACTTCTTAATCCTAGCTCTTATGATATTAATTCAACTTCAGGGTGATTCTAAACTGATTAATGTGTCAGGATTAAGCTTCTTATATCCGGATTCTTTCGGGTTTATAAGAATCTTGAAGAAACTGCCATATCTACAAACAGGGTAAACTGGAATCACTAAGGTCCAAAGTGGGATAACTTCTTAACCCTAGCTCATATGATATTGATTCAACTTCAAGGTGGTTCTAAACTGATTAATAAGTCAGGATAAAGCTTCTTATATCTGGATTCATTCAGGTTTGATTTAAATCTTGAAGAAACTGCCATATCTACAAACAGGGTAAACTGGAATCATTTGGGTCCAAAGTGGGATAACTTCTTAATCCTAGCTCCTATGATATTGATTCAACTTCAGGGTGATTCTAAACTGATTAATGAGTCAGGATAATGCTTCTTATATCCGGATTCATTCAGGTTTGATTGGAAACTTGAAGAAACTGCCATATCTACAAACAAGGCAAACTGGAATCATTTGTGTCCAAAGTGGGATAACCTCTTAATCCTAGCTCCTGTGATATTGATTCAACTTCAGGGTGATTCTAAACTGATTAATGAGTCAGGATAAAGCTTCTTATATCCGGATTCATTCAGGTTTGATTTAGATCTTGAAGAAACTGTCATATCTACAAACAGGCTTAACTGGAATCATTTAGGTCCAAAGTGGGATAACTTCTTAATCCTAGCTCCTATGATATTGATTCAACTTCAGGGTGATTCTAAACTGATTAATGAGTCAGGATAAAGCTTCTTATATCCGGATTCAATCAGGTTTGATTGGAAACTTGAAGAAACTGCCATATCTAAAAACAAGGTAAACTGGAATCATTTGGGTCCAAAGTGGGATAACTTATTAATCCTAGCTCCTTTGATATTGATTCAACTTCAGGGTGATTCTAAACTGATTATTGAGTCAAGATAAAGCTCCTTATATCCTGATTCATTCAGGTTTGATTACAATCATGTAGAAACTTCCATATCTACAAACAGGGTAAACTGGAATCACTAGAGTCCAAAGTGGGATAACTTCTTAATCCTAGCTCCTATGATATTAATTCAACTTCAGGGTGATTCTAAACTGATTAATGTGTCAGGATTAAGCTTCTTATATCCGGATTCTTTCAGGTTTATAAGAATCTTGAAGAAACTGCCATATCTACAAACAGGGTAAACTGGAATCACTAAGGTCCAAAGTGGGAAAACTTCTTAATCCTAGCTCCTATGATATTGATTCAACTTCAAGGTGGTTCTAAACTGATTAATAAGTCATGATAAAGCTTCTTATATCTGGATTCATTCAGGTTTGATTTAAATCTTGAAGAAACTGCCATATCTACAAACAGGGTAAACTGGAATCATTTGGGTCCAAAGTGGGATAACTTCTTAATCCTAGCTCCTATGATATTGATTAACCTTCAGGGTGATTCTAAACTGATTAATGAGTCAGGATAATGCTTCTTATATCCGCATTCATTCAGGTTTGTTTGGAAACTTGAAGAAACTGCCATATCTACAAACAAGGCAAACTGGAATCATTTCTGTCCAAAGTGGGATAACCTCTTAATCCTAGCTGCTTTGATATTGATTCAACTTCAGGGTGATTCTAAACTGATTAATGAGTCAGGATAAAGCTTCTTATATCCGGATTCATTCAGGTTTGATTTAGATCTTGAAGAAACTGCCATATCTACAAACAGGCTTAACTGGAATCATTTGGGTCCAAAGTGGGATAACTTCTTAATCCTAGCTCCTATGATATTGATTCAACTTCAGGGTGATTCTAAACTGATTAATGAGTCAGGATAAAGCTTCTTATATCCGGATTCATTCAGGTTTGATTTAGATCTTGAAGAAACTGCCATATCTACAAACAGGCTTAACTGGAATCATTTGGGTCCAAAGTGGGATAACTTCTTAATCCTAGCTCCTATGATATTGATTCAACTTCAGGGTGATACTAAACTGATAAATGAGTCAGGATAAAGCTTCTTATATCCGGATTCAATCAGGTTTGATTGGAAACTTGACGAAACTGCCATATCTACAAACAAGGTAAACTGGAATAATTTGGGTCCAAAGTGGGATAACTTCTTAATCCTAGCTCCTTTGATATTGATTCAACTTCAGGGTGATTCTAAACTGATTATTGAGTCAGGATAAAGCTCCTTATATCCTGATTCATTCAGGTTTGATTACAATCATGTAGAAACTTCCATATCTACAAACAGGGTAAACTGGAATCACTAGGGTCCAAAGTGGGATAACTTCTTAATCCTAGCTCCTATGATATTAATTCAACTTCAGGGTGATTCTAAACTGATTAATGTGTCAGGATTAAGCTTCTTATATCCGGATTCTTTCAGGTTTATAAGAATCTGGAAGAAACTGCCATATCTACAAACAGGGTAAACTGGAATCACTAAGGTCCAAAGTGGGATAACTTCTTAACCCTAGCTCCTATGATATTGATTCAACTTCAAGGTGGTTCTAAACTGATTAATAAGTCAGGATAAAGCTTCTTATATCTGGATTCATTCAGGTTTGATTTAAATCTTGAAGAAACTGCCATATCTACAAACAGGCTTAACTGGAATCATTTGGGTCCAAAGTGGGATAACTTCTTAATCCTAGCTCCTATGATATTGATTCAACTTCAGGGTGATTCTAAACTGATTAATGAGTCAGGATAAAGCTTCTTATATCCGGATTCATTCAGGTTTGATTTAGATCTTGATGAAACTGCCATATCTACAAACAGGCTTAACTGGAATCATTTGGGTCCAAAGTGGGATAACTTCTTAATCCTAGCTCCTATGATATTGATTCAACTTCAGGGTGATACTAAACTGATAAATGAGTCAGGATAAAGCTTCTTATATCCGGATTCAATCAGGTTTGATTGGAAACTTGAAGAAACTGCCATATCTACAAACAAGGTAAACTGGAATAATTTGGGTCCAAAGTGGGATAACTTCTTAATCCTAGCTCCTTTGATATTGATTCAACTTCAGGGTGATTCTAAACTGATTATTGAGTCAGGATAAAGCTCCTTATATCCTGATTCATTCAGGTTTGATTACAATCATGTAGAAACTTCCATATCTACAAACAGGGTAAACTGGAATCACTAGGGTCCAAAGTGGGATAACTTCTTAATCCTAGCTCTTATGATATTAATTCAACTTCAGGGTGATTCTAAACTGATTAATGTGTCAGGATTAAGCTTCTTATATCCGGATTCTTTCGGGTTTATAAGAATCTTGAAGAAACTGCCATATCTACAAACAGGGTAAACTGGAATCACTAAGGTCCAAAGTGGGATAACTTCTTAACCCTAGCTCCTATGATATTGATTCAACTTCAAGGTGGTTCTAAACTGATTAATAAGTCAGGATAAAGCTTCTTATATCTGGATTCATTCAGGTTTGATTTATATCTTGAAGAAACTGCCATATCTACAAACAGGGTAAACTGGAATCATTTGGGTCCAAAGTGGGATAACTTCTTAATCCTAGCTCCTATGATATTGATTCAACTTCAGGGTGATTCTAAACTGATTAATGAGTCAGGATAATGCTTCTTATATCCGGATTCATTCAGGTTTGATTGGAAACTTGAAGAAACTGCCATATCTACAAACAAGGCAAACTGGAATCATTTGTGTCCAAAGTGGGATAACCTCTTAATCCTAGCTCCTGTGATATTGATTCAACTTCAGGGTGATTCTAAACTGATTAATGAGTCAGGATAAAGCTTCTTATATCCGGATTCATTCAGGTTTGATTTAGATCTTGAAGAAACTGTCATATCTACAAACAGGCTTAACTGGAATCATTTGGGTCCAAAGTGGGATAACTTCTTAATCCTAGCTCCTATGATATTGATTCAACTTCAGGGTTATTCTAAACTGATTAATGAGTCAGGATAAAGCTTCTTATATCCGGATTCAATCAGGTTTGATTGGAAACTTGAAGAAACTGCCATATCTACAAACAAGGTAAACTGGAATCATTTGGGTCCAAAGTTGATATGATCATGGACCAGATGTTGATCAAGATGAAGATCTGGAAGGGCTTCCTATTCTGGAAGGGCTTCCTGAAGATTTGGAAGGGCTTCCTGAATTTCCACAAGCTGAAGAATATGATGCCTTAGCCATTCCTGAAGGTTCCAACACTCGATCCAGAAGCATACTTATGATATCTTTGAAGCAAGAAGATTGTCTTGGTCGAAGCTTGATCAACCAAGACACACTTACCACCTTACCATCAAGCTGATCATCATCTAGGCAAGTGGCTTGGTGTACTCTTTTTCCCTTGGTTGGTTTTGTCCCAATTGGGTTTTCTAACTAAGGTTTTTGATATTTTTGTATAAATCTGAGTATTATAGAGAGATTTGATAAAGATTGAGAGATTAAGTCTAAGAAATGAGATTTAGAGATTAAGAGATTCAAATAGTAACCAAAGACTTAGAGAGACTCAAAACTTTCTTAACATTAATGAGAGAGTGTTTACAGATATATATGGAGAGGGTTACAAGGGTTTTCGGCACAATGCACTATTGGAATCATGTGTAGTCAAACCGGGGAGGAGCGTCTCTTTGCTCTCGGCCAATGGGAAGCTCCACACGCTTTGGCATCTAACCAAAGATGCTGATTCCTTGCCAGACCTTGCCAGGCTGTCAGAACTCTTCCTTTCTCCCTTTGCAACGGTCGGATCAGAGAGGTAAAGGCTTCTGGTCCAGTTACCATTTACCCGGGTAAGATGAATGGTAAATGGTCGAGGGGTTGCGGTACTGTACGCGGTACGGACCGCCTGTCCGTACCGGCCGTACCGTCTCGCCCTATTTTTGCACATCGACCATTTTACCTCTTAAGACCTTCCTGCAACCTCGGCTCAGTCCGTACTGGATCCGTACCGTCCGTACGGTCCGTACGGACCGCCCTCACTTTGCACCATCCTCCAAATGCTCCCAAACTCTACACAAAGCTTCTAGCCCTCTATAACTCTTCCTCCACACATAAAAGCACACTCTCCTTATTCACTACATCTCAACACTCCCCCTCAAGCTTGACCATGTGGAACAAGTCTTGCTTGGAAGGACCATGAAATCTTCCTCATTAAAAACCTTACCAAGGAAAACCCAATACTCTTATTCTTTTCTTTGGGATAAAACCTTGATAAGGGAAAAAGAGTAAAGATCTCATGATCAGGAGAGTGTATAGATATCCTATCATCCCTTAGGCGAAAGATCAATGAGCCCCAATCTTATGTGAATGGACTCCATTGTCTTTTGCCTTGCTGCCTTAGTAAACACATCTGCCAACTGATCCTCACTCCTTGTATAGCACGGTAAGATCACCCCAAGAACAATCATTTGCCTCACCTTATGACAATCCACTTCTATGTGTTTGGTTCTCTCATGAAAAACTGAGTTGGATGCTATGTGAATGGCTGCTTGATTATCACAATGCATGGTCATAGGGTTAGCTTGCACGATCTCCAAGTGTTTCAGTATCCCTTTGATCCATACCAACTCGTTGGTGAGCTTAAGCATTGCCCTATACTCAGCTTCAGCACTTGAACATGACACCACCTTTTGTTTCTTGCTCTTCCATGTCACAAGGTTTCCACCTATGAATGTGCAATACCCGGTTGTGGACTTTCTATCTGCACGATCACCTGCCCAATCTGCATCACAATAGCCTACCACTTCAGTGCTTCCATTGCATCCCATCCACACTCCTTGATCCGGTGTTCCATTGAGGTACATGAGTAATCTCTCAACCATACGCCAATGGTGTTCCTTTGGCACTTGCATATGCTGACTCACTTGATTAACCGCAAAGCAAATGTCTGGCCGTGTGATAGTTAGGTAGATAAGCTTGCCCACCAGCTTCCTATATAGCTTTGGATCATGAAATGGCTTGCTATCTTCAATCTCCCCCTCACGTGGAATCTTATACCCATCTTCCATAGGCATCTTAGCTGTCTTTCCTCCAAAGGCTCCAGCTTCCTTTAGGAGATCAATGATATACTTCCTTTGAGAGATGAATAATCCTTCCTTTGATCTACACAACTCAATACCAAGAAAGTACTTCATCTCCCCCAAGTCCTTGATATCAAACACTGACTTTAAGAACTCCTTAGTTGCTTGTATCTCCTCCTTGTTACTTCCTGTGATGATGATATCATCAACGTATACTAGCAAAGCCACAATCCCTCTTGGTGTAGTTAGCGTGAACAAGGTGTGATCAAGCTCGGATTTCACAAATCCCCTACCATTCAATGTGGTGCTCAACTTGTGATACCATGCCCTTGGTGATTGCTTTAAGCCATAGATAGCTTTCTTGAGTCTTAATACATTCCCTTTCTTCACTAAGTGCTCTAGACCCGGAGGAGGTAACATATAGACTTCATCTTCAAGTTCTCCTTGCAAAAATGCATTCTTCACATCCATTTGCCAAAGATCCCATCCAAGATTCACAGCAATGGCTAGTACAATCCTCACTGTGTGGAGTTTAGCAACCGGAGCAAATGTATCCACATAGTCCTCACCATAAGTTTGTGTGAACCCTCTTGCCACTAAGCGTGTCTTTCTTCTATCAATCGTTCCATCAGGCTTGTACTTGATAGTAAAGATCCATCTACTTGATACAGCTTTCTTTCCCTTTGGTAACTCACTCTCATACCATGTATCATTCTTGATCATGGCATCAGCTTCTGCATTTACTGAATCTCTCCACTCTTGAACTAATACGGCTTCCTCATAACTCCTCGGAACATAGCTTTCATCAAGACTCACCATAAAGCTGTAGTGTTCTTTTGGGTATTCAGCAAATGAGCAAACGGTTTGGGAAGGGTGATCCACGGCTTGTGCATTATAGTAAACTCTGGTATTAACCCAGTTAGATGGATCTTTCCTGATCCTCTCACTTCTCCTCAAGGCTGGAACTGGAACTGGTACTGCTGGAACTGGTGCTGCTTCCGGACCCATTCCGCTTTCTTCTTCTTGTCTAATTCCTCTTTCCTCTGATCTAGATGTCTGATCTTCCTCATGATCACTCTCCTGACTTTCCTCTTGGCTTCTCTCATCATCATGATCATGTAGAGAGTTCCCATGTTGGTTTTGAACTGGTGATTCACTGCCCCCCTCATGATCATGATGTGGAGACGCTTGATACTGATCTGCTGCAGCTTCCCTTGATGGAGCTGTCCCTGATCCAGATGAACTTCCATTCGTATCCTGGGTACCAATCCCAAGACCTTCTAAGATTATCCTGAGAGTAGAAGCTCTATCCGAGGTAAGATCTCTCAACTCCTCTTGATTCTGCTCCTCATAATATCCTCTTTCCTCAATGAACTTTACTTCCCGTGAAACAGTCACTTTCCTTGTGTCTGGATCATAGCATTTATACCCTTTCTGAGTAGTAGAGTACCCAATGAACATTGCTTTACCACTTCTAGCTTCAAGTTTGTTTCTGAATTCCCCGGGCACCATCACATAGCACAAACAACCAAAGACCCTCAGATGTTCCAATGATGGCTTGTACTTGTTCATGACCTCAAACGGTGACTTCCCATGTAACACAAGAGTCGGCGTCCTGTTTATCAAATAACAAGCAGTAACCACAGCATCACTCCAGAACCGTTTAGGTACCTTTGATTGGAGCATCATCGTTCTTGCCACTTCCATGAGATGCCTATTCTTCCTCTCAGCAACACCATTTTGCTGAGGAGTGTAAGGGCAGCTCGTTTGATGCAAGATACCATGCTGGGATAGATGGTACTTGAATGCACTTCCTGTATATTCTCCTCCATTGTCAGACCTGAAAATCTTAATCTTGGCTTGATAATGGTTAGAGACATAAGCTTGAAAATTTTTAAATGCATCAAGTACCCTATCTTTGGTTGGAATAAGTGTTAACCAGGTGTATTTGGATTTTTCATCAATAAAAGAGACATAATATTTGTGATTTTCTCTAGATAAGCAAGGAGCAGTCCAAACATCAGAGTGAATTAAATCAAAACATTTTTCATAAGCCGTAGAAGAGTTTGGAAACACAGTTTTACAATGTTTGCCTAAAATACAAGCTTCACAATCTTTATTCTCAAAGGAAACACCTGGCAACATCAGTTTAAAAGCCTTATTATGAGGGTGTCCTAATCTAGTATGCCACAATGCATCTTTACTCAAACCAGAACTTGAAACCGTAGTGAAAGAACAATTAAAATTTGAAATCGGAGCTAAATCTTCAAGTAAATATAGATCTCCTTTGGTAACTCCTTTTCCAATGATCTTGCTGCTTTTAATATCCTGAAACTTCACATCATCAGGGGTAAATATCACATTGCATTGCAAATCAGTGGCACATTTCTTGACAGATAATAAGTTTGAAGTGAAATCAGGCATGTAAAGAGCCTTAGATTCTTTATCAAACAATTTAAGGCTTCCTATTCCTCTAATAGGAATCCTATCACCATTTGCAATTAACACATGACCAGTATGAGGATGAATGTCCTTAATCAACTTAGTATCACTAATCATGTGATGAGATGCACCAGAATCAACAATTAAGGGCTTAGGAGCAAGATTATTAGCAATTAAAGCAAGGATGCTAGACGGCTTATATGAATGATCAATTCTAGCAATATTAGCAATCCTAGAATCATCATGCACGCTATCATGAATGCTATCAGGTCTATGCATGTCAATGGGATCATTAATCACTTTAGCACCAAAGGAATAACCAAAGATGTTACCATTATCCTTGAAGAGCTTAATAAGCGCATCAAGGTCGGACTTCTTGAGGTATTCCTGATCCATGGTACCGCGGTTGCTTGGTGGACCTGTATAAGCTACCAAGGACTTCCCATTGCCACTGTCACGCCCTTCAGCCTCCTGATTCTTGCTTGTACCCGCTACACTGGTTCCACTGCTTGTGCCCTCCGAGAGGTTAGCCCTTGCCTCACGCTCCTTCATGAACTTAGCTGGCTTCAAGTGTGGGTGCAGAATCCAGCACTGGCTCTTCTTGTGTCCGTGCTTCTTGCAGTGATCACAGTTCCCATTGAACTTCCCTTCATACTTGCCTTGAGTCGCCTTGTTTGCTTGTGGAGCATCTCCTTGTTCTCCCGTGGAGACATGATTGGCTAGAGCTACATCTCCCTTCTTCCCAAACAATCCAATGGACCCTTGCTCCTTTTGAATCCTCGCACATACATCCTCAAGGTCAGGAAGCTCATCTTCCCTCAGCAACTTCATGATTAATCCGTTGTAAGCCGGATTGAGAGTAAGCAGTAACCCAAAGACCTTGTCTTGCTCCCTTCTTTTGTTTAGCTCCTCGGCATCAACAGTGCTTGGTCTTAACATCTCAAGCTCAGACCAAAGTGATCTAAACCTTCCCAAGTGTTTAGTGAACTCCATGTCATCTTGAACAAGTTGGTTTATTGCTTGCTTTACTTCAAACACACGGCTCAGGTTTGAAGTGTTCCCATATACCTTCCTCAAGGTATCCCACAGCTGCTTTGCTGATGTACAATAGCTGTATGCATCTAAGATCGCCGGATCCAAAGATGCGTGGAGAACGGACATCACCAACATATCCCTTTGATTCCACTTCTCCATCTCCTCGGACGTGTCTTCCTCAATCACATCCTCTCCCTGTGTGATAAGCTTTGGCTTTGGAGCTTCTCCTGGAGTGATATGCTTCCAAAGACCCTTGCTTCCAATCGTGATTCTCACCATCCGAGACCACACCAAGTAGTTGTTTCCCTTGAAACAAACCGCCACCTTCATGTTGTTGTAGTTCATCTCACTACCACTATCCATGATAAAGTCGACGCCTTTAGACTAGATTTTCCCTTTACCGTAGTCACAGAACCACTCTTGAGCTTCCAACACCTCCACACGACTTCAAAAGAACCGTACGGATGAACTTTGAACTCAAGAACACCAAGAACACCAAAAAGCTTCAAGCTTTGGAACCACACACCAAATCTGAGAACACTAGCTTCCAACAAGAACAAAAGAACCAGACTTGAGTAAGGAACCTTCCACGAACCTCAAAGAAACAAACTTGACCACGAACCCTTCACGGAAACACCACCCGGAACAAGAACAACCGATTTTCTCTAAAAGATCCATCATGGATCTTGAAAGAGACCACACGAACTCAGATTGCCTTCAACCTGGCTCTGATACCATGATATTTTTGTATAAATCTGAGTATTATAGAGAGATTTGATAAAGATTGAGAGATTAAGTCTAAGAAATGAGATTTAGAGATTAAGAGATTCAAATAGTAACCAAAGACTTAGAGAGACTCAAAACTTTCTTAACATTAATGAGAGAGTGTTTACAGATATATATGGAGAGGGTTACAAGGGTTTTCGGCACAATGCACTATTGGAATCATGTGTAGTCAAACCGGGGAGGAGCGTCTCTTTGCTCTCGGCCAATGGGAAGCTCCACACGCTTTGGCATCTAACCAAAGATGCTGATTCCTTGCCAGACCTTGCCAGGCTGTCAGAACTCTTCCTTTCTCCCTTTGCAACGGTCGGATCAGAGAGGTAAAGGCTTCTGGTCCAGTTACCATTTACCCGGGTAAGATGAATGGTAAATGGTCGAGGGGTTGCGGTACTGTACGCGGTACGGACCGCCTGTCCGTACCGGCCGTACCGTCTCGCCCTATTTTTGCACATCGACCATTTTACCTCTTAAGACCTTCCTGCAACCTCGGCTCAGTCCGTACTGGATCCGTACCGTCCGTACGGTCCGTACGGACCACCCTCACTTTGCACCATCCTCCAAATGCTCCCAAACTCTACACAAAGCTTCTAGCCCTCTATAACTCTTCCTCCACACATAAAAGCACACTCTCCTTATTCACTACATCTCAACAGTTTTTAATGAGGCATCAAGTTCACTTACACATCTCCTAGATGATGTATCATGGGTGCATCTTGGATGCATTATCTATCTTATGATATATTTTAGACTATGGTTTTTATGTTATTTAGTTTTCGAAAACTCTTTAATGTTTGGTCTTTGTTAGAGTACCAAGGGAGCCTGTTCCTTTATTTCTTTTCAAGTTTCGAGACCTTGTGCATGTACAAGGGTTCTCCTTTATATTCTGGTCGTGGCCTCCCTTGATCAAATAAGAAATCTTTTATCAAAAACCTTGTTTTCTCTTTTCTTCTTGTTCATCAAGTTGATTGAGTGTTGGTGTGTAATATCCAACTTCTGGTGTGTAATATCCAGAGACTAAGGGCTTTAGTGAGGTGTGTCATATCCGATCTAAGCCTAGGAGTATCAAGAAGCCTTTCCGCAGCCTCTTGTGTCACCATTCGATCCACAAGCCTTGAGAAACTTGAGTCTTTTGATTCGTTTCTGCAAGGATTATCCCATCCATCCAGAGAAGCATCCTAGGATCTCATTAAGTGGTATCAGAGCACTCTGGAAGGGGAGTTTCGATTTTCTCTTGTCATTTTCATCAGATCTGTTCATTACCATTCATATCATTGCTAGATCTGTGTTCCTGTGTTGTTGTTCATTAGATCTGTTCTTTTTCATCATTAGAACTGATAGATCTATTGATTTCGTGGTCAGTATTGCTAGATCTAAGAGTTTCAAGCAGATTTTCAAAAAAACTTTTCACCTTCTTGTCGATTTGGTTACAAAGTTTGCTTGATCTGAAAGTTTCTTGTGTTTGTGTGTTTCTATCTGTTCTTAAAGTCATAGATCCGGATTTGTTTCATCTCTTTTCATCATCTGTGGAATCTGATCTGTGTTGTTGCTATTTTGAGACTGAGAAATAATTCAAATCGATTGCGTACTGATCAAGTCTCATTTGCCGCTTTGATTTCAAAATTTCTTGTTTCCATATTTGAATCCTTTTTGTGTTTTGATCTCTTTTGTGAACTGCTTACTGGCTTAATCTTTCTCTTGTCTCAGGTGTCATGGCAGGAGATCAGAAGGGAAAACTCTCTAAGGATTATATCAGCAGCAATAAAAGAAGCTACTTTGCTGATCAAAAGCTGAAAATCCCTCTTTTCTTTGGAGATCCTGATCCTGCTGCATATATGAAGTGGGAAGAGAAGGTGGAACTTGTTTTCAGTTGTCACCACTATACTGAAAAAAAGAAGGTTCAGATGGCTACTGCAGAGTTTGCTAGTTATGCTTTAAGCTGGTGGAATCACTTGAGAAGGTCCAGAAGACTTGAAGGAAAAGAATCAATAGAAACATGGCATAAGCTGAGGACTTTGATGCGTAGAGAGTATGTTCCAAGACAGTACTACAAGGAAGTACTTCGAAAGCCATCTGAGACAAAGCCTTCTCCTTCAAAATCGGTTCAGAAACAACCTGACATCAAGAGATCACGTCCATCTAGTGATATTGGTTCATCAAGCAAGAAACCAATCTGTTACAGCAAGGAGAAAACAGAGAAACAATCTTGGTTCAGTGAGGAGGATAAAAAGAAGTTGTTACAAGTAATGATGGATGTGGAGAAGCAACTCAAAAGGACCAACACAACACGTCCATCCAAAGCATCACCACACCAAGAACCGGCTACAACTGTCTCAGTACTCAAAAATGCAGAACCAGACTCACTTGCACCCATTCAAGAAGTTCATACCGAATCATCTATGGTAAAAGGAAAATCTGAGACAGAACAAGAGTGTTCTTTTTTCTTACCTCAGTCTGAATTTAATTTCAATAATTCTTTTGATGAACTAACTTGTCTTGAACCGGTGCAACCGAGTAGCCTTGTTTCAGTGTCACAGGTT
This sequence comes from Hirschfeldia incana, assembly GCA_026261945.1. Classification (NCBI taxonomy): domain Eukaryota; kingdom Viridiplantae; phylum Streptophyta; class Magnoliopsida; order Brassicales; family Brassicaceae; genus Hirschfeldia; species Hirschfeldia incana. The sequence continues at coordinate 29,581 of JABCMI010000300.1, forward strand.
GCAAAAGAAGACTCAACAGAGAAAGAACCAGAGCAGTCAACACAAGGAAAAGATTTGGAACAGCAGAACAGCCTGCAATCAGAAGTCATCCCTAAATCCTTGTCTTATGACCTGCAAGAGCACTGTAAGGAATTTAATATGGTTGTCTCTGTGCCTGAAATGTTTGTTAAAGTGAGCAATGAAAATATAAAACGTTTTGGTCTTGAAAAGGTAAAAGATTTTTGTGTTTCAAAATCTGTTTTTGATAACATGTTTAAATCTTTTAAAGAACTTGAACCAGAAAACATCTTTGATCAAAAACGTTTTCAAAATCAAAATAAAAACATTTCTGGTCATATTTTGAGTCTTGATCAGTTTCTGAAGCATAATAAAAGTTTTAATCACAATGGAAAAGTTTTTGAGCTTAAATTGAAACAATCTGATTTCTGTTTTAAACCTTGTGATTCATTTGCTAGAACTGCAGAGAAGAGTTTTGTTTTCAACTATCCTAAGCATAAACTAGTCTCTGATAATTTTCTTGCATCCACATACGTCTTGAAAGAACCTAGGAAGTTGCAGGAACCAAAATTGCATCATGCTAGCACTAGGTTTGAAAATTTGAAGTCTGCAAGGTTCTCTGAGTTTGAGCTTGATTGTTTGTGTGCTAAAATTGATTATGAACGTGTGAACTTGTTTCTTGATGAAATATGGGTCTGCAATGTTTTCTTTGATATGCATAATAGATGGAGGAAACATACTGTTTTGTGCTTTGGAGACATTCTTGTCTACAATACTTTCTTTGATATGATAACCCACTTGACTTGTACAAAAGAAGCTGAGAAAGGTACAGGTGAAAATAGGAGCAATAATGATCAGAGTACCAGTGATGAGTTCCTGGCTAAGATGGAGAAGCAACAAGCAAGCCTTGGAAGCTGTCTAGCCGCCAGTCTTGACATAGGAGCAGTTAGAGGACCATATCTCAACAACCACCAGGAATTATTCAACAAACTCGACTGCTATGGAAACTTAACTCATCAGGGTCTCACGTCGAATTGGAATCACGTCCAAAACTTCTCAGATGAAAGAGTTATGGGTTCTACAAGTCGGCTGATCCTCTGTGTGCTTTGTTTGAACTTTTCTGAGTTTAAAACATCTCAGTCCTATCTATGGCGACCAGGTGAGTATGCTAAGGTCTGTGATCATGTTTTCACTAGCTCTTTTATTATTGATGACACAGATATGATGCACTTGTTCTTGTCAAAAGTGTCATATGCAGATTATGATGAAGCTTGGAAGCATACAACAAGCAAGAACAAGCGTGAGGAAGATAAGAGATTCAAACCACCTGATCTGAAGCAGCATAGCCAACCAGACGTCCATGTCTTTATCCTCATCAAAGAATCACCTCCAGATGCAGCACACAAGCCCAAACCGAGCAGAAACAACTATGGGATAAGACTCTTGCTCTTTGATCAATTTTTATGTGCTAACTTGCTTTATCTCAATGTATCAGGTGTGAGGAATATATCAGGAGTATGGCGAGCTCAACATGAAGCAGATTTGAGGTCAAATCCTTTTCAAGAGGGAGGGGATGATATGATCATGGACCAGATGTTGATCAAGATGAAGATCTGGAAGGGCTTCCTATTCTGGAAGGGCTTCCTGAAGATTTGGAAGGGCTTCCTGAATTTCCACAAGCTGAAGAATATGATGCCTTAGCCATTCCTGAAGGTTCCAGCACTCGATCCAGAAGCATACTTATGATATCTTTGAAGCAAGAAGATTGTCTTGGTCGAAGCTTGATCAACCAAGACACACTTACCACCTTACCATCAAGCTGATCATCATCTAGGCAAGTGGCTTGGTGTACTCTTTTTCCCTTGGTTGGTTTTGTCCCAATTGGGTTTTCTAACTAAGGTTTTTAATGAGGCATCAAGTTCACTTACACATCTCCTAGATGATGTATCATGGGTGCATCTTGGATGCATTATCTATCTTATGATATATTTTAGACTATGGTTTTTATGTTATTTAGTTTTCGAAAACTCTTTAATGTTTGGTCTTTGTTAGAGTACCAAGGGAGCCTGTTCCTTTATTTCTTTTCAAGTTTCGAGACCTTGTGCATGTACAAGGGTTCTCCTTTATATTCTGGTCGTGGCCTCCCTTGATCAAATAAGAAATCTTTTATCAAAAACCTTGTTTTCTCTTTTCTGCTTGTTCATCAAGTTGATTGAGTGTTGGTGTGTAATATCCAACTTCTGGTGTGTAATATCCAGAGACTAAGGGCTTTAGTGAGGTGTGTCATATCCGATCTAAGCCTAGGAGTATCAAGAAGCCTTTCCGCAGCCTCTTGTGTCACCATTCGATCCACAAGCCTTGAGAAACTTGAGTCTTTTGATTCGTTTCTGCAAGGATTATCCCATCCATCCAGAGAAGCATCCTAGGATCTCATTAAAAGTGGGATAACTTATTAATCCTAGCTCCTTTGATATTGATTCAACTTCAGGGTGATTCTAAACTGATTATTGAGTCAGGATAAAGCTTCTTATATCCTGATTCATTCAGGTTTGATTACAATCATGTAGAAACTTCCATATCTACAAACAGGGTAAACTGGAATCACTAGGGTCCAAAGTGGGATAACTTCTTAATCCTAGCTCCTATGATATTAATTCAACTTCAGGGTGATTCTAAACTGATTAATGTGTCAGGATTAAGCTTCTTATATCCGGATTCTTTCAGGTTTATAAGAATCTTGAAGAAACTGCCATATCTACAAACAGGGTAAACTGGAATCACTAAGGTCCAAAGTGGGAAAACTTCTTAATCCTAGCTCCTATGATATTGATTCAACTTCAAGGTGGTTCTAAACTGATTAATAAGTCAGGATAAAGCTTCTTATATCTGGATTCATTCAGGTTTGATTTAAATCTTGAAGAAACTGCCATATCTACAAACAGGGTAAACTGGAATCATTTGGGTCCAAAGTGGGATAACTTCTTAATCCTAGCTCCTATGATATTGATTCAACTTCAGGGTGATTCTAAACTGATTAATGAGTCAGGATAATGCTTCTTATATCCGCATTCATTCAGGTTTGTTTGGAAACTTGAAGAAACTGCCATATCTACAAACAAGGCAAACTGGAATCATTTCTGTCCAAAGTGGGATAACCTCTTAATCCTAGCTGCTTTGATATTGATTCAACTTCAGGGTGATTCTAAACTGATTAATGAGTCAGGATAAAGCTTCTTATATCCGGATTCATTCAGGTTTGATTTAGATCTTGAAGAAACTGCCATATCTACAAACAGGCTTAACTGGAATCATTTGGGTCCAAAGTGGGATAACTTCTTAATCCTAGCTCCTATGATATTGATTCAACTTCAGGGTGATTCTAAACTGATTAATGAGTCAGGATAAAGCTTCTTATATCCGGATTCATTCAGGTTTGATTTAGATCTTGAAGAAACTGCCATATCTACAAACAGGCTTAACTGGAATCATTTGGGTCTAAAGTGGGATAACTTCTTAATCCTAGCTCCTATGATATTGATTCAACTTCAGGGTGATACTAAACTGATAAATGAGTCAGGATAAAGCTTCTTATATCCGGATTCAATCAGGTTTGATTGGAAACTTGACGAAACTGCCATATCTACAAACAAGGTAAACTGGAATAATTTGGGTCCAAAGTGGGATAACTTCTTAATCCTAGCTCCTTTGATATTGATTCAACTTCAGGGTGATTCTAAACTGATTATTGAGTCAGGATAAAGCTCCTTATATCCTGATTCATTCAGGTTTGATTACAATCATGTAGAAACTTCCATATCTACAAACAGGGTAAACTGGAATCACTAGGGTCCAAAGTGGGATAACTTCTTAATCCTAGCTCCTATGATATTAATTCAACTTCAGGGTGATTCTAAACTGATTAATGTGTCAGGATTAAGCTTCTTATATCCGGATTCTTTCAGGTTTATAAGAATCTGGAAGAAACTGCCATATCAACAAACAGGGTAAACTGGAATCACTAAGGTCCAAAGTGGGATAACTTCTTAACCCTAGCTCCTATGATATTGATTCAACTTCAAGGTGGTTCTAAACTGATTAATAAGTCAGGATAAAGCTTCTTATATCTGGATTCATTCAGGTTTGATTTAAATCTTGAAGAAACTGCCATATCTAAAAACAGGCTTAACTGGAATCATTTGGGTCTAAAGTGGGATAACTTCTTAATCCTAGCTCCTATGATATTGATTCAACTTCAGGGTGATACTAAACTGATAAATGAGTCAGGATAAAGCTTCTTATATCCGGATTCAATCAGGTTTGATTGGAAACTTGACGAAACTGCCATATCTACAAACAAGGTAAACTAGAATAATTTGGGTCCAAAGTGGGATAACTTCTTAATCCTAGCTCCTTTGATATTGATTCAACTTCAGGGTGATTCTAAACTGATTATTGAGTCAGGATAAAGCTCCTTATATCCTGATTCATTCAGGTTCGATTACAATCATGTAGAAACTTCCATATCTACAAACAGGGTAAACTGGAATCACTAGGGTCCAAAATGGGATAACTTCTTAATCCTAGCTCTTATGATATTAATTCAACTTCAGGGTGATTCTAAACTGATTAATGTGTCAGGATTAAGCTTCTTATATCCGGATTCTTTCAGGTTTATAAGAATCTTGAAGAAACTGCCATATCTACAAACAGGGTAAACTGGAATCACTAAGGTCCAAAGTGGGATAACTTCTTAATCCTAGCTCCTATGATATTGATTCAACTTCAAGGTGGTTCTAAACTGATTAATAAGTCAGGATAAAGCTTCTTATATCTGGATTCATTCAGGTTTGATTTAAATCTTGAAGAAACTGCCATATCTACAAACAGGGTAAACTGGAATTCATTTGGGTCCAAAGTGGGATAACTTCTTAATCCTAGCTCCTATGATATTGATTCAACTTCAGGGTGATTCTAAACTGATTAATTAGTCAGGATAATGCTTCTTATATCCGGATTCATTCAGGTTTGATTGGAAACTTGAAGAAACTGCCATATCTACAAACAAGGCAAACTGGAATCATTTGTGTCCAAAGTGGGATAACCTCTTAATCCTAGCTCCTGTGATATTGATTCAACTTCAGGGTGATTCTAAACTGAATAATGAGTCAGGATAAAGCTCCTTATATCCTGATTCATTCAGGTTTGATTACAATCATGTAGAAACTTCCATATCTACAAACAGGGTAAACTGGAATCACTAGGGTCCAAAGTGGGATAACTTCTTAATCCTAGCTCCTATGATATTAATTCAACTTCAGGGTGATTCTAAACTGATTAATGTGTCAGGATTAAGCTTCTTATATCCGGATTCTTTCAGGTTTATAAGAATCTTGAAGAAACTGCCATATCTACAAACAGGGTAAACTGGAATCACTAAGGTCCAAAGTGGGAAAACTTCTTAATCCTAGCTCCTATGATATTGATTCAACTTCAAGGTGGTTCTAAACTGATTAATAAGTCAGGATAAAGCTTCTTATATCTGGATTCATTCAGGTTTGATTTAAATCTTGAAGAAACTGCCATATCTACAAACAGGGTAAACTGGAATCATTTGGGTCCAAAGTGGGATAACTTCTTAATCCTAGCTCCTATGATATTGATTCAACTTCAGGGTGATTCTAAACTGATTAATGAGTCAGGATAATGCTTCTTATATCCGCATTCATTCAGGTTTGTTTGGAAACTTGAAGAAACTGCCATATCTACAAACAAGGCAAACTGGAATCATTTCTGTCCAAAGTGGGATAACCTCTTAATCCTAGCTGCTTTGATATTGATTCAACTTCAGGGTGATTCTAAACTGATTAATGAGTCAGGATAAAGCTTCTTATATCCGGATTCATTCAGGTTTGATTTAGATCTTGAAGAAACTGCCATATCTACAAACAGGCTTAACTGGAATCATTTGGGTCCAAAGTGGGATAACTTCTTAATCCTAGCTCCTATGATATTGATTCAACTTCAGGGTGATTCTAAACTGATTAATGAGTCAGGATAAAGCTTCTTATATCCGGATTCATTCAGGTTTGATTTAGATCTTGAAGAAACTGCCATATCTACAAACAGGCTTAACTGGAATCATTTGGGTCTAAAGTGGGATAACTTCTTAATCCTAGCTCCTATGATATTGATTCAACTTCAGGGTGATACTAAACTGATAAATGAGTCAGGATAAAGCTTCTTATATCCGGATTCAATCAGGTTTGATTGGAAACTTGACGAAACTGCCATATCTACAAACAAGGTAAACTGGAATAATTTGGGTCCAAAGTGGGATAACTTCTTAATCCTAGCTCCTTTGATATTGATTCAACTTCAGGGTGATTCTAAACTGATTATTGAGTCAGGATAAAGCTCCTTATATCCTGATTCATTCAGGTTTGATTACAATCATGTAGAAACTTCCATATCTACAAACAGGGTAAACTGGAATCACTAGGGTCCAAAGTGGGATAACTTCTTAATCCTAGCTCCTATGATATTAATTCAACTTCAGGGTGATTCTAAACTGATTAATGTGTCAGGATTAAGCTTCTTATATCCGGATTCTTTCAGGTTTATAAGAATCTGGAAGAAACTGCCATATCTAACAAACAGGGTAAACTGGAATCACTAAGGTCCAAAGTGGGATAACTTCTTAACCCTAGCTCCTATGATATTGATTCAACTTCAAGGTGGTTCTAAACTGATTAATAAGTCAGGATAAAGCTTCTTATATCTGGATTCATTCAGGTTTGATTTAAATCTTGAAGAAACTGCCATATCTACAAACAGGCTTAACTGGAATCATTTGGGTCTAAAGTGGGATAACTTCTTAATCCTAGCTCCTATGATATTGATTCAACTTCAGGGTGATACTAAACTGATAAATGAGTCAGGATAAAGCTTCTTATATCCGGATTCAATCAGGTTTGATTGGAAACTTGACGAAACTGCCATATCTACAAACAAGGTAAACTAGGAATCATTTGGGTCCAAAGTGGGATAACTTCTTAATCCTAGCTCCTTTGATATTGATTCAACTTCAGGGTGATTCTAAACTGATTATTGAGTCAGGATAAAGCTCCTTATATCCTGATTCATTCAGGTTCGATTACAATCATGTAAGAAACTTCCATATCTACAAACAGGGTAAACTGGAATCACTTAGGGTCCAAAAGTGGGATAACTTCTTAATCCTAGCTCCTTATGATATTAATTCAACTTCAGGGTGATTCTAAACTGATTAATGTAGTCAGGATTAAGCTTCTTATATCCGGATTCATTTCAGGTTTATTAAGAATCTTGAAGAAACTGCCATATCTACAAACAAGGCTAAACTGGAATCATTTGTGTCCAAAGTGGGATAACCTCTTAATCCTAGCTCCTGTGATATTGATTCAACTTCAGGGTGATTCTAAACTGAATTAATGAGTCAGGATAAAGCTCCTTATATCCTGATTCATTCAGGTTTGATTACAATCATGTAGAAACTTCCATATCTACAAACAGGGTAAACTGGAATCACTAGGGTCCAAAGTGGGATAACTTCTTAATCCTAGCTCCTATGATATTAATTCAACTTCAGGGTGATTCTAAACTGATTAATGTGTCAGGATTAAGCTTCTTATATCCGGATTCTTTCAGGTTTATAAGAATCTTGAAGAAACTGCCATATCTACAAACAGGGTAAACTGGAATCACTAAGGTCCAAAGTGGGATAACTTCTTAATCCTAGCTCCTATGATATTGATTCAACTTCAAGGTGGTTCTAAACTGATTAATAAGTCAGGATAAAGCTTCATTATATCCGGATTCATTCAGGTTTGATTTAAATCTTGAAGAAACTGCCATATCTACAAACAGGGTAAACTGGAATCATTTGGGTCCTAAAGTGGGATAACTTCTTAATCCTAGCTCCTATGATATTGATTCAACTTCAGGGTGATTCTAAACTGATTAATGAGTCAGGATAATGCTTCTTATATCCGCATTCATTCAGGTTTGATTGGAAACTTGAAGAAACTGCCATATCTACAAACAAGGCAAACTGGAATCATTTGTGTCCAAAGTGGGATAACCTCTTAATCCTAGCTCCTTTGATATTGATTCAACTTCAGGGTGATTCTAAACTGATTAATGAGTCAGGATAAAGGTTCTTATATCTGGATTCATTCAGGTTTGATTTAGATCTTGAAGAAACTGCCATATCTACAAACAGGCTTAACTGGAATCATTTGGGTCCAAAGTGGGATAACTTCTTAATCCTAGCTCCTATGATATTGATTCAACTTCAGGGTGATTCTAAACTGATTAATGAGTCAGGATAAAGCTTCTTATATCCGGATTCAATCAGGTTTGATTGGAAACTTGAAGAAACTGCCATATCTACAAACAAGGTAAACTGGAATCATTTGGGTCCAAAGTGGGATAACTTCTTAATCCTAGCTCCTTTGATATTGATTCAACTTCAGGGTGATTCTAAACTGATTATTGAGTCAGGATAAAGCTCCTTATATCCTGATTCATTCAGGTTTGATTACAATCATGTAGAAACTTCCATATCTACAAACAGGGTAAACTTGAATCACTAGGGTCCAAAGTGGGATAACTTCTTAATCCTAGCTCCTATGATATTAATTCAACTTCAGGGTGATTCTAAACTGATTAATGTGTCAGGATTAAGCTTCTTATATCCGGATTCTTTCAGGTTTATAAGAATCTTGAAGAAACTGCCATATCTATCTACAAACAGAGTAAACTGGAATCACTAAGGTCCAAAGTAGGATAACTTCTTAATCCTAGCTCCTATGATATTGATTCAACTTTAGGGTGATTCTAAACTGATTAATAAGTCAGGATAAAGCTTCTTATATCCGGATTCATTCAGGTTTGATTTTAATCATGAAGAAACTGCCATATCTACAAACAGGGTAAACTGGAATCATTTGGGTCCACAGTGGGATAACTTCTTAATCCTAGCTCCTATGATATTGATTCAACTTCAGGGTGATTCTAAACTGATTAATGAGTTAGGATAATGCTTTTTATATCCGGATTCATTCAGGTTTGATGGAAACCTGAAGAAACTGCCATATCTACAAACAAGGTAAACTGGACTCATTTGGGTCAAAAGTGGGATAACTTCTTAATCCTAGCTCCTATGATATTGATTCAACTTAAGGGTGATTCTAAACTGATTATTGAGTCAGGATAAAGCTCCTTATATCCGGATTCATCAGGTTTGATTGGAAACTTGAAGAAACTGCCATATCTACAAACAAGGTAAACTGGAATCATTTGGATCCAAAGTGGGATAACTTCTTAATCCTAGCTCCTATGATATTGATTCAACTTCAGGGTGATTCTAAACTGATTAATGAGTCAGGATAAAGCTTCTTATATCCGTATTCATTCAGGTTTGATTGGAAACTTGAAGAAACTGCCATATCTACAAACAAGGCAAACTGGAATCATTTGTGTACAAAGTGGGATAACCTCTTAATCCTAGCTCCTTTGATATTGATTCAACTTCAGGGTGATTCTAAACTGATTAATGAGTCAGGATAAAGCTTCTTATATCCGGATTCATTCAGGTTTGATTTAGATCTTGAAGAAACTGCCATATCTACAAACAGGCTTAACTGGAATCATTTGGGTCCAAAGTGGGATAACTTCTTAATCCTAGCTCCTATGATATTGATTCAACTTCAGGGTGATTCTAAACTGATTAATGAGTCAGGATAAAGCTTCTTATATCCGGATTCATTCAGGTTTGATTTAGATCTTGAAGAAACTGCCATATCTACAAACAGGGTAAACTGGAATCGTTTGGGTCCAAAGTGGGATAACTTCTTAATCCAAGCTCCTATGATATTAATTCAACTTCAGGGTTATTCTAAACTGATTAATGTGTCAGTATTAAGCTTCTTATATCCGGATTCTTTCAGGTTTATAAGAATCTTGAAGAAACTGCCATATCTACAAACAGGGTAAACTGGAATCACTAAGGTCCAAAGTGGGATAACTTCTTAATCCTAGCTCCTATGATATTGATTCAACTTCAAGGTGGTTCTAAACTGATTAATAAGTCAGGATAAAGCTTCTTATATCTGGATTCATTCAGGTTTGATTTAAATCTTGAAGAAACTGCCATATCTACAAACAGGGTAAACTGGAATCATTTGGGTCCAAAGTGGGATAACTTCTTAATCCAAGCTCCTATGATATTAATTCAACTTCAGGGTGATTCTAAACTGATTATTGAGTCAGGATAAAGCTCCTTATATCCTGATTCATTCAGGTTTGATTACAATCATGTAGAAACTTCCATATCTACAAACAGGGTAAACTGGAATCACTAGGGTCCAAAGTGGGATAACTTCTTAATCCTAGCTCCTATGATATTAATTCAAATTCATGGTGATTCTAAACTGATTAATGTGTCAGGATTAAGCTTCTTATATCCGGATTCTTTCAGGTTTATAAGAATCTTGAAGAAACTGCCATATCTACAAACACGGTAAACTGGAATCACTAAGGTCCAAAGTGGGAAAACTTCTTAATCCTAGCTCCTATGATATTAATTCAAATTCATGGTGATTCTAAACTGATTAATGTGTCAGGATTAAGCTTCTTATATCCGGATTCTTTCAGGTTTATAAGAATCTTGAAGAAACTGCCATATCTACAAACAGGGTAAACTGGAATCACTAAGGTCCAAAGTGGGAAAACTTCTTAATCCTAGCTCCTATGATATTGATTCAACTTCAAGGTGGTTCTAAACTGATTAATAAGTCAGGATAAAGCTTCTTATATCTGGATTCATTCAGGTTTGATTTAAATCTTGAAGAAACTGCCATATCTACAAACAGGGTAAACTGGAATCATTTGGGTCCAAAGTGGGATAACTTCTTAATCCTAGCTCCTATGATATTGATTCAACTTCAGGGTGATTCTAAACTGATTAATGAGTCAGGATAATGCTTCTTATATCCGGATTCATTCAGGTTTGATTGGAAACTTGAAGAAACTGCCATATCTACAAACAAGGCAAACTGGAATCATTTGTGTCCAAAGTGGGATAACCTCTTAATCCTAGCTCCTGTGATATTGATTCAACTTCAGGGTGATTCTAAACTGAATAATGAGTCAGGATAAAGCTTCTTATATTCGGATTCATTCAGGTTTGATTTAGATCTTGAAGAAACTGTCATATCTACAAACAGGCTTAACTGGAATCATTTGGGTCCAAAGTAGGATAACTTCTTAATCCTAGCTCCTAAGATATTGATTCAACTTCAGGGTGATTCTAAACTGATTAATGAGTCAGGATAAAGCTTCTTATATCCGGATTCAATCAGGTTTGATTGGAAACTTGAAGAAACTGCCATATCTACAAACAAGGTAAACTGGAATCATTTGGGTCCAAAGTGGGATAACTTCTTAATCCTAGCTCCTTTGATATTGATTCAACTTCAGAGTGATTCTAAACTGATTATTGAGTCAGGATAAAGCTCCTTATATCCTGATTCATTCAGGTTTGATTACAATCATGTTGAAACTTCCATATCTACAAACAGGGTAAATTGGAATCACTAGGGTCCAAAGTGGGATAACTTCTTAATCCTAGCTCCTATGATATTAATTCAACTTCAGGGTGATTCTAAACTGATTAATGTGTCAGGATTAAGCTTCTTATATCCGGATTCTTTCAGGTTTATAAGAATCTTGAAGAAACTGCCATATCTACAAACAGGGTAAACTGGAATCACTAAGGTCCAAAGTGGGATAACTTCTTAATCCTAGCTCCTATGAAATTGATTCAACTTCAAGGTGGTTCTAAACTGATTAATAAGTCAGGATAAAGCTTCTTATATCTGGATTCATTCAGGTTTGATTTAAATCTTGAAGAAACTGCCATATCTACAAACATGGTAAACTGGAATCATTTGGGTCCAAAGTGGGATAACTTCTTAATCCTAGCTCCTATGATATTGATTCAACTTCAGGGTGATTCTAAACTGATTAATGAGATAGGATAATGCTTCTTATATCCGCATTCATTCAGGTTTGATTGGAAACTTGAAGAAACTGCCATATCTACAAACAAGGCAAACTGGAATCATTTGTGTCCAAAGTGGGATAACCTCTTAATCCTAGCTCCTTTGATATTGATTCAACTTCAGGGTGATTCTAAACTGATTAATGAGTCAGGATAAAGGTTCTTATATCCGGATTCATTCAGGTTTGATTTAGATCTTGAAGAAACTGCCATATCTACAAACAGGCTTAACTGGAATCATTTGGGTCCAAAGTGGGATAACTTCTTAATCCTAGCTCCTATGATATTGATTCAACTTCAGGGTGATTCTAAACTGATTAATGAGTCAGGATAAAGCTTCTTATATACGGATTCAATCAGGATTGATTGGAAACTTGAAGAAACTGCCATATCTACAAACAAGGTAAACTGGAATCATTTGGGTCCAAAGTGGGATAACTTCTTAATCTTTGCTCCTTTGATATTGATTCAACTTCAGGGTGATTCTAAACTGATTATTGAGTCAGGATAAAGCTCCTTATACCCTGATTCATTCAGATTTGATTACAATCATGTAGAAACTTCCATATCTACAAACAGGGTAAACTGGAATCACTAGGGTCCAAAGTGGGATAACTTCTTAGTCCTAGCTCCTATGATATTAATTCAACTTCAGGGTGATTCTAAACTGATTAATGTGTCAGGATTAAGCTTCTTATATCCGGATTCTTTCAGGTTTATAAGAATCTTGAAGAAACTGCCATATCTACAAACAGGGTAAACTGGAATCACTAAGGTCCAAAGTGGGATAACTTCTTAATCCTAGCTCCTATGATATTGATTCAACTTCAAGGTGGTTCTAAACTGATTAATAAGTCAGAATAAAGCTTCTTATATCTGGATTCATTCAGGTTTGATTTAAATCTTGAAGAAACTGCCATATCTACAAACAGAGTAAACTGGAATCATTTGGGTCCAAAGTGGGATAACTTCTTAATCCTAGCTCCTATGATATTGATTCAACTTCAGGGTGATTCTAACCTGATTAATGAGTCAGGATAATGGTTCTTATATCCGGATTCATTCAGGTTTGATTGGAAACTTGAAGAAACTGCCATATCTACAAACAGGGTAAACTGGAATCATTTGGGTCCAAAGTGGGATAACTTCTTAATCCTAGCTCCTCTGATATTGATTCAACTTAAGGATGATTCTAAACTGATTAATGAGTCAGGATAAAGCTTCTTATATCCTGATTCATTTAGGTTTGATTAGAATCTTGAAAAAACTTCCATATCTACAAACAGGGTAAACTGGAATCACTAGGGTCCAAAGTGGGATAACTTCTTAATCCTAGCTCCTATGATATTAATTCAACTTCAGGGTGATTCTAAACTGATTAATGAGTCATCATAAAGCTTCTTATATCCGGATTCTTTCAGGTTTATAAGAATCTTGAAGAAACTGCCATATCTATCTACAAACAGAGTAAACAGGAATCACTAAGGTCCAAAGTGGGATAACTTCTTAATCCTAGCTCCTATGATATTGATTCAACTTTAGGGTGATTCTAAACTGATTAATAAGTCAGGATAAAGCTTCTTATATCCGGATTCATTCAGGTTTGATTTTAATCATGAAGAAACTGCCATATCTACAAACAGGGTAAACTGGAATCATTTGGGTCGAAAGTGGGATAACTTCTTAATCCTAGCTCCTATGATATTGATTCAACTTCAGGGTGATTCTAAACTGATTAATGAGTCAGGATAATGCTTTTTATATCCGGATTCATTCAGGTTTGATTGGAAACTTTAAGAAACTGCCATATCTACAAACAAGGTAAACTGGACTCATTTGGGTCAAAAGTGGGATAACTTCTTAATCCTAGCTCCTATGATATTGATTTAACTTCAGGGTGATTCTAAACTGATTATTGAGTCAGGATAAAGCTCCTTATATCCGGATTCATCAGGTTTGATTGGAAACTTGAAGAAACTGCCATATCTACAAACAAGGTAAACTGGAATCATTTGGATCCAAAGTGGGATAACTTCTTAATCCTAGCTCCTATGATATTGATTCAACATCAGGGTGATTCTAAACTGATTAATGAGTCAGGATAAAGCTTCTTATATCAGTATTCATTCAGGTTTGATTGGAAACTTGAAGAAACTTCCATATCTACAAACAAGGCAAACTGGAATCATTTGTGTCCAAAGTGGGATAGCCTCTTAATCCTAGCTGCTTTGATATTGATTCAACTTCAGGGTGATTCTAAACTGATTAATGAGTCAGGATAAAGCTTCTTATATCCGGATTCATTCAGGTTTGATTTAGATCTTGAAGAAACTGCCATATCTACAAACAGGCTTAACTGGAATCATTTGGGTCCAAAGTGGGATAACTTCTTAATCCTAGCTCCTATGATATTGATTCAACTTCAGGGTGATTCTAAACTGATTAATGAGTCAGGATAAAGCTTCTTATATCCGGATTCATTCAGGTTTGATTTAGATCTTGAAGAAACTGCCATATCTACAAACAGGCTTAACTGGAATCATTTGGGTCTAAAGTGGGATAACTTCTTAATCCTAGCTCCTATGATATTGATTCAACTTCAGGGTGATACTAAACTGATAAATGAGTCAGGATAAAGCTTCTTATATCCGGATTCAATCAGGTTTGATTGGAAACTTGACGAAACTGCCATATCTACAAACAAGGTAAACTGGAATAATTTGGGTCCAAAGTGGGATAACTTCTTAATCCTAGCTCCTTTGATATTGATTCAACTTCAGGGTGATTCTAAACTGATTATTGAGTCAGGATAAAGCTCCTTATATCCTGATTCATTCAGGTTTGATTACAATCATGTAGAAACTTCCATATCTACAAACAGGGTAAACTGGAATCACTAGGGTCCAAAGTGGGATAACTTCTTAATCCTAGCTCCTATGATATTAATTCAACTTCAGGGTGATTCTAAACTGATTAATGTGTCAGGATTAAGCTTCTTATATCCGGATTCTTTCAGGTTTATAAGAATCTGGAAGAAACTGCCATATCAACAAACAGGGTAAACTGGAATCACTAAGGTCCAAAGTGGGATAACTTCTTAACCCTAGCTCCTATGATATTGATTCAACTTCAAGGTGGTTCTAAACTGATTAATAAGTCAGGATAAAGCTTCTTATATCTGGATTCATTCAGGTTTGATTTAAATCTTGAAGAAACTGCCATATCTAAAAACAGGCTTAACTGGAATCATTTGGGTCTAAAGTGGGATAACTTCTTAATCCTAGCTCCTATGATATTGATTCAACTTCAGGGTGATACTAAACTGATAAATGAGTCAGGATAAAGCTTCTTATATCCGGATTCAATCAGGTTTGATTGGAAACTTGAAGAAACTGCCATATCTACAAACAAGGTAAACTGGAATCATTTGGGTCCAAAGTGGGATAACTTCTTAATCCTAGCTCCTATGATATTGATTCAACTTCAGGGTGATTCTAAACTGATTAATGAGTCAGGATAAAGCTTCTTATATCCGGATTCATTCAGGTTTGATTAGATCATGAAGACTGCCATATCTACAAACAGGGTAAACTGGAATCATTTGGGTCCAAAGTGGGATAACTTCTTAATCCTAGCTCCTATGATATTGATTCAACTTCAGGGTGATTCTAAACTGATTAATGAGTCAGGATAAAGCTTCTTATATCCGGATTCATTCAGGTTTGATTAGAAACTTGAAGAAACTGCCATATCTACAAACAGGGTAAACTGGAATCACTTGGGTCCAAAGTGGGATAACTTCTTAATCCTAGCTCCTATGATATTGATTCAACTTCAGGGTGATTCTAAACTGATTAATGAGTCAGGATAAAGCTTCTTATATCCGATTCATTCAGGTTTGATTGGAAACTTGAAGAAACTGCCATATCTACAAACAGGGTAAACTGGAATCATTTGGGTCCAAAGTGGGATAACTTCTTAATCCTAGCTCCTATGATATTGATTCAACTTCAGGGTGATTCTAAACTGATTAATGAGTCAGGATAAAGCTTCTTATATCCGGATTCATTCAGGTTTGATTGAAACTTGAAGAAACTGCCATATCTACAAACAAGGTAAACTGGAATCATTTGGGTCCAAAGTGGGATAACTTCTTAATCCTAGCTCCTATGATATTGATTCAACTTCAGGGTGATTCTAAACTGATTAATGAGTCAGGATAAAGCTCCTTATATCCTGATTCATTCAGGTTTGATTAGAATCTTGAAAACTGCCATATCTACAAACAGGTAAACTGGAATCACTAGGGTCCAAAGTGGGATAACTTCTTAATCCTAGCTCCTATGATATTGATTCAACTTCAGGGTGATTCTAAACTGATTAATGAGTCAGGATAAAGCTTCTTATATCCGGATTCATTCAGGTTTATTAGAATCTTGAAGAAACTGCCATATCTACAAACAGGGTAAACTGGAATCACTTGGGTCCAAAGTGGGATAACTTCTTAATCCTAGCTCCTATGATATTGATTCAACTTCAGGGTGATTCTAAACTGATTAATGAGTCAGGATAAAGCTTCTTATATCCGGATTCATTCAGGTTTGATTTAAACTTGAAGAAACTGCCATATCTACAAACAGGGTAAACTGGAATCATTTGGGTCCAAAGTGGGATAACTTCTTAATCCTAGCTCCTATGATATTGATTCAACTTCAGGTGATTCTAAACTGATTAATGAGTCAGGATAAGCTTCTTATATCCGATTCATTCAGGTTTGATCAGAATCTTGAAGAAACTGCCATATCTACAAACAGGGTAAACTGGAATCACTAGGTCCAAAGTGGGATAACTTCTTAATCCTAGCTCCTATGATATTGATTCAACTTCAGGGTGATTCTAAACTGATTAATGAGTCAGGATAAAGCTTCTTATATCCGGATTCATTCAGGTTTGATCAATCTTGAAGAAACTGCCATATCTACAAACAGGGTAAACTGGAATCATTTGGGTCCAAAGTGGGATAACTTCTTAATCCTAGCTCCTATGATATTGATTCAACTTCAGGGTGATTCTAAACTGATTAATGAGTCAGGATAAAGCTTCTTATATCCGGATTCATTCAGGTTTGATTGGAAACTTGAAGAAACTGCCATATCTACAAACAGGGTAAACTGGAATCATTTGGGTCCAAAGTGGGATAACTTCTTAATCCTAGCTCCTATGATATTGATTCAACTTCAGTGATTCTTCTAACTGATTAATGAGTCAGGATAAGCTTCTTATATCCGGATTCATTCAGGTTTGATTTAGAAACTTGAAGAAACTGCCATATCTACAAACAAAGGTAAACTGGAATCATTTGGGTCCAAAGTGGGATAACTTCTTAATCCTAGCTCCTATGATATTGATTCAACTTCAGGGTGATTCTAAACTGATTAATGAGTCAGGATAAAGCTTCTTATATCCGGATTCATTCAGGTTTGATTGGAACTTGAAGAAACTGCCATATCTACAAACAAGGTAAACTGGAATCATTGGGTCCAAAGTGGATAACTTCTTAATCCTAGCTCCTATGATATTGATTCAACTTCAGGGTGATTCTAAACTGATTAATGAGTCAGGATAAAGCTTCTTATATCCGGATTCATTCAGGTTTGATTAGAATCTTGAAGAAACTGCCATATCTACAAACAGGGTAAACTGGAATCATTTGGGTCCAAAGTGGGATAACTTCTTAATCCTAGCTCCTATGATATTGATTCAACTTCAGGGTGATTCTAAACTGATTAATGAGTCAGGATAAAGCTTCTTATATCCGGATTCATTCAGGTTTGATCAGAAACTTGAAGAAACTGCCATATCTACAAACAGGGTAAACTGGAATCACTTGGGTCCAAAGTGGGATAACTTCTTAATCCTAGCTCCTATGATATTGATTCAACTTCAAGGTGATTCTAAACTGATTAATGAGTCAGGATAAAGCTTCTTATATCGGATTCATTCAGGTTTGATTTAAATCTTGAAGAAACTGCCATATCTACAAACAGGGTAAACTGGAATCATTTGGGTCCAATGGGATAACTTCTTAATCCTAGCTCCTATGATATTGATTCAACTTCAGGGTGATTCTAAACTGATTAATGAGTCAGGATAAAGCTTCTTATATCCGATTCATTCAGGTTTGATTGGAAACTTGAAGAAACTGCCATATCTACAAACAAGGTAAACTGGAATCATTTGGGTCCAAAGTGGGATAACTTCTTAATCCTAGCTCCTATGATATTGATTCAACTTCAGGGTGATTCTAAACTGATTAATGAGTCAGGATAAAGCTTCTTATATCCGATTCATTCAGGTTTGATTTAGATCTTGAAGAAACTGCCATATCTACAAACAGGGTAAACTGGAATCATTTGGGTCCAAAGTGGGATAACTTCTAACTTCTTAATCCTAGCTCCTATGATATTGATTCAACTTCAGGGTGATTCTAAACTGATTAATGAGTCAGGATAAAGCTTCTTATATCGGATTCATTCAGGTTTGATTGGAAACTTGAAGAAACTTGCCATATCTACAAACAAGGTAAACTGGAATCATTTGGGTCCAAAGTGGGATAACTTCTTAATCCTAGCTCCTATGATATTGATTCAACTTCAGGGTGATTCTAAACTGATTATTGAGTCAGGATAAAGCTTCTTATATCCCTGATTCATTCAGTTTGATTAGAATCTTTAGAAACTGCCATATCTACAAACAGGGTAAACTGGAATCACTAGGGTCCAAAGTGGGATAACTTCTTAATCCTAGCTCCTATGATATTAATTCAACTTCAGGGTGATTCTAAACTGATTAATGAGTCAGGATTAAGCTTCTTATATCCGGATTCATTCAGGTTTGATAAGAATCTTGAAGAAACTGCCATATCTACAAACAGGGTAAACTGGAATCATTGGGTCCAAAGTGGGATAACTTCTTAATCCTAGCTCCTATGATATTGATTCAACTTCAGGGTGTTTCTAAACTGATTAATGAGTCAGGATAAAGCTTCTTATATCCGGATCATTCAGGTTTGATTTTAAACTTGAAGAAACTGCCATATCTACAAACAGGTAAACTGGAATCATTTGGGTCCAAAGTGGGATAACTTCTTAATCCTAGCTCCTATGATATTGATTCAACTTCAGGGGTGATTCTAACCTGATTAATGATCAGGATAAAGCTTCTTATATCCGATTCATTCAGTTTGATTGGAAACTTGAAGAACTGCCATATCTACAAACAGGGTAACTGGAATCATTTGGGTCCAAAGTGGGATAACTTCTTAATCCTAGCTCCTATGATATTGATTCAACTTAAGGATGATTCTAAACTGAATTAATGAGTCAGGTATAAAGCTTCTTATATCCGGATTCATTTAGAAGGTTTGATTAGAATCTTGAAAAAACTTCCATATCATAACAAACAGGGTAAACTGGAATCAACTG
>JABCMI010000301.1:0-49041 GCA_026261945.1 Hirschfeldia incana
TGCTTCAAGATCCCTTTGATCCATACCAATTCATTGGTTAGCTTCAGCATTGCTCTATACTCAGCTTCTGCACTAGAGCAAGACACCACTTTCTGTTTCTTACTCTTCCAAGTAACCAAGTTCCCACCAATGAACGTGCAATAACCAGTGGTGGATCTTCTATCAGCTCTATCTCCTGCCCAATCAGCATCACAATACCCAACAATCTCTGTGCTTCCACTATAACCCATCCATACACCTAGACTTTGTGTTCCATTCAGATACATCAATAGCCGCTCAACCATACGCCAATGATGTTCTTTAGGTACTTGCATATGCTGGCTCACTTGGTTCACAGCAAAACAAATGTCTGGCCGTGTGATGGTAAGGTAAATAAGCTTTCCCACAAGCTTCCTGTACTGCTTTGGATCATGGAACGGCTTGCTATCTTCAATCTCCCCCTCACGTGGAACCTTGTACCCATCTTCCATAGGCATCTTAGCCGTTTTCCCCCCATAAGCTCCAGCTTCCTTTAACAAATCCATGGTATACTTCCTTTGAGAAATAAACAACCCCTCCTTAGATCTGCAAAGTTCAATCCCAAGGAAGTATTTCATCTCTCCCAAGTCCTTGATATCAAACACTGACTTCAAGTACTCCTTAGTTGCCTTTATCTCCTCCTTATCACTTCCTGTGATAATGATATCATCCACATACACCAATAGTGCCACAATCCCTCTTGGTGTAACCAATGTGAACAGCGTGTGATCAAGCTCAGACTTCACAAACCCTCTCCCATTCAAGGTAGTGCTCAGCTTATGATACCAGGCTCTTGGTGATTGCTTTAGACCATAGATAGCTTTCTTGAGTCTTAACACGTTTCCCTTCTTCACCAAGTGCTCAAGACCCGGAGGTGGAAGCATGTATACCTCATCTTCAAGTTCACCTTGTAAGAATGCATTCTTCACGTCCATTTGCCAAAGATCCCAGCCAAGATTCACAGCAAGAGATAATACTATCCGAATGGTGTGTAACTTAGCCACTGGAGCAAATGTATCAATGTAATCCTCTCCATAAGTTTGTGTGAAGCCTCTAGCCACCAATCTGGTCTTCCTCCTATCAATGGTACCATCAGGTTTGTACTTAATGGTAAAGATCCACCTGCTTGAAACCGCCTTCTTCCCCTTTGGTAACTCACTCTCGTACCAAGTGTCATTTCTTATCATAGCATCAGCCTCTGCCTGAAC
Organism: Hirschfeldia incana; assembly: GCA_026261945.1. Taxonomy (NCBI): domain Eukaryota; kingdom Viridiplantae; phylum Streptophyta; class Magnoliopsida; order Brassicales; family Brassicaceae; genus Hirschfeldia; species Hirschfeldia incana. The sequence continues at coordinate 1,227 of JABCMI010000301.1, forward strand.
TGAATCTCTCCACTCTTGAATCAATACAGCTTCCTCATAGCTCCTTGGAACATAACTCTCATCTAGGCTCACCATGAAGCTGTAGTGTTCTTCTGGATAATGAGCAAAAGAGCAAACGGCTTGAGAAGGATGCTCCACAGCCTGGGCATTGTAGTACACTCTCGTGTTTACCCAGTTGGAAGCATCCCTCCTAATCCGTTCACTCCTTCTCAATGGGACTGTTGGAACCTGATCTTGAACTACTGGTTCACTTGCTTCCTCTCTTGGTTGATCTTCATGATTCACCTCTCCACTTGATTCACCACTCTCACCTTGATCATGTAATGCACCAGAACTCTCTTCACCATTAGAATCCTCATGATCTTGAGTTCTTGTTTCACTGCCCCCCTCATGATCAAGGTGGGGAGTGTGTTGTTCCGGTTGATTAGTACCAGAACCACTGCCATTAGGGGCTGCTCCCCCTCCATTCGAATCCTGGGACATACTGATTCCAAGACCCTCAAGGATATTCCTCAATACTGAAGCCTTATCCATGGTAAGATCCTTCAAATCTTCCTGGTTTTGCTCCTCATAATACCCTCTATCTTCAATGAACTTCACCTCCCTTGATACTAACACTCTCCTAGTGTCAGGATCATAACACTTATATCCCTTTTGAGTAGTTGAGTACCCAATGAACATAGCCTTTCTACTCCTTGCCTCTAGCTTGTTACTCATCTCTCCCGGAACCATCACATAACAAAGACACCCAAATACCCTCAAGTGATCCAACACTGGCTTATACTGATTCAACACCTCAAATGGAGCTTTCCCTTTCAGAACCAGAGTCGGAGTCCTGTTTATCAAGTAACAGGCAGTAACCACAGCATCACTCCAGAAGCGTTTAGGAACCTTACAATGCAATAGGAGAGTTCTTGCCACTTCCATGAGATGCCTGTTCTTCCTCTCGGCCACACCGTTTTGTTGAGGAGTGTAAGGACAGCTCGTTTGATGCAAGATCCCATGCTGTGATAGATGTTGCTTGAATGCATTTCCTGTGTATTCTCCTCCATTATCAGACCTGAAAATCTTAATCTTGGCATGATATTGGTTAGTTACATAAGATTGAAAGTTTTTAAATGCATCAAGTACCCTATCTTTGGTTGGAATTAAGGTTAACCAGGTGTATTTGGATTTTTCATCAATGAAAGTGACATAATACTTATGATTATCCCTAGACAAACAAGGTGCAGTCCAAACATCAGAGTGAATCAAATCAAAACACTTATCATAAACCGTAGATGAGTTTGGAAACACAGTTTTACAATGCTTGCCTAAAATACAAGCTTCACAATCTTTATTCTCAAAGGAAACACCTGGCACCATCAGTTTAAAAGCCTTATTATGAGGGTGTCCTAATCTAGAATGCCACAATGCATTTTTATCTAAGCTAGCAGTAGAAAAAGTAGTAAACGAGCAACAATTATCAGAAACAGGAGCTAAGTCTTCAAGCAGGTACAGCTCTCCCTTAGTAACTCCTTTCCCAATCAACTTGCTACTTTTAATATCCTGAAACTTCACATCATTAGGGCTAAAGATCACATTGCATTGTAAGTCAGTAGCACACTTTTTAACAGATAAAAGATTTGAAGTAAATTCAGGCATATATAAAGCATTTGACTCTTTATCAAACAACTTAAGCTTTCCTATTCCTTTAATTGGAATCCTATCACCATTTGCAATGAGTACATGACCAGTGTGAGGCAGAATGTCTTTAATGAGACTAGTATCACTAATCATGTGATGAGATGCACCAGAATCAACAATAAGTGGCTTTCTTGAACGAGAACTAGCAATGAGAGCAAGAATACTAGATGGTTTGAATGCATGATCAATCTTAGCAATACTATCAATGCTCGGATGAATGTATGCATTACCTAACCTATCTTTCAATTCACTACTCAAATCAAGACAGTTCTCAACAAGTTTAGCACCAAAGGAATACCCATAGATGTTACCATTATCCTTGAAGATCTTGATCAAGGAGTCGAGGTCTGATCTCCTTAGGTAGTCCTGATCAGAGTTGTTGTTGTTACTGGTGCTGGGAGAACCGGAGTAAGCCACTAAAGACTTCCCATCACTTGCATTCTGTCCTTTCCCTTCCTGACCCTTACTGGTACCAGCTCCACTCGCCCCATCAGAAACATTAGCCCTTGCTTCACGATCCTTTCCAAACTTAGCCGGCTTCAAATGAGGATGAAGAATCCAGCACTGACTCTTCTTGTGCCCTTGCTTCTTGCAGTGATCACAATTACCACTGAACCTCTCATACTTCCCTTGATTAGCCTTGTTAGCCACAGGTTCAGTGAGCTCGGATTGTCCGGAGTGATCCGCTTTGTTGGCTAAACCCAACTCTCCCTTCTTCCCAAATAGCCCAATGGAGCCTTGCTCCCTCTGGATCCTAGCACACACTGTCTCAAGATCAGGCAAGTCATCCTCCCTTAGAAGCTTCATGATCAAACCATTGTAAGCCGGGTTCAGTGTAAGCAACAATCCAAACACTTTGTCTTGTTCCCTCCTCTTGTTGAGCTCATCCACATCTGTAGTGCTCGGCCTTAACATCTCCAGCTCAGACCAGAGAGACCTGAACCTCCCCAAGTGCTTTGTGAACTCCATATCATCTTGTACCAACTGGTTGATAGCTTGCTTTACTTCAAACACACGGCTCAGGTTTGAAGTGTTACCATACACCTTCCTTAGTGTATCCCACAGCTCCTTAGCTGATTCACAGTAGCTATAAGCATCCAGGATAGCCGGCTCAAGTGATGCATGAAGAACAGATAGCACCAACATGTCTTCTTGTTGCCACTTCTCCAATGCCTCCGCTACGGCTTCCTCTCCTTCCTCTCCTTGAGTAATAAGCTTTGGAGCTTCTCCTGGAGTAATGTGCTTCCAAAGACCTCTCTTACTCCCCACAGCAGTCCTCACCATCCGGGACCATACCAAGTAGTTGTTTCCCTTGAAACAAACCGCCACTTTCATGTTGTAATGACCTCCACTTACAACATCTTCCATCTTTAGTCTTTAACCGAGTAAAGATCACACCTTTAGACTTCAAACAAGTAAATCCAAACCAAGAACAGCTTGTATAACTCAAGAACACAGCGGAATAGTTTCACAAGCCACAAAGATCCAGACTTTATCTTGAAAAGTAACCCTTAGCCGTAAATGAACCACCTTTAGTCTAGTTACGAACCTCAACACCAAGAATACTTCACACTGAGCTCGGACAGTGTGATAAAACCCAGATTCACTGTTTGTCTTCCTCAAAGACACCACCTTTGAACCTCCAACGTACAGAACCAGAAACCGGAACAAAGATACTCCACCAAATCACCAAAGCTGAGCTCGGACAGCTTTGTTCTTCAAAGAACCCGTAACCAAGCTTTCAAAGATTCAAATCCAGAATCTTTAAAAGAAAGAACACACACCCAAACCGCCTAACCTGGCTCTGATACCATGATATTTTGTCAAGTTTGAGTGTTATTAAGTGATTAAAAGAGATTTTGGTGAGATTAAGAACAAGATTTGTGTATAAGTGAGTCTAAGAGTCTTAAGAGATTAGAGAGAGATTATAAGACTTAGAGAGAGACTCAAAATGCTTAATTAAAATCAGAGAGAGTTTACAAGTATATATATGAGGCGCCATAAGGGTTTTGCAAAGTAAAGAACTATTGGGAACGTGTGTGGTCAAGGCCGGGTGGAGCGTCTCCCTTAAGATGGACGGACCATAAGCTTCACACGCTTGCACTCTTTACAGCCTGTCACATGCTGGCTAAGTGAGACGCTCCTCTTCCTTATCTTCAAACAGTCACAACACTGTTTGAACCTTCCTGATGAACCAAAGGCTTCCGGGTAGCTTCTTCTTGGCCGTGTAGTTTCCCTTTGACCATTTACCATTTCCCTCGACCATTTACCATTTCACCATGGAAACTCTTTATGTACGGACACTGCCTGTCCGTACAAATCATGCACAGACTTTGCACAACCCAAAATGTTCCCAAAGATCATTTGAAGTGATGTTGGTCGAGACCCGTCCGTACTAGTCCGTACTGGTCCGTACCGTCCGTACCAGTCCGTACGGCTCGACCCAACTTCACCCAAATCTCAACTCCTCCTCTTCTCTTCATCTCAACACTTCTCCTCTTCTTATTCCTGACCTAATCTTAACAGATTCAACTTCAGGGTGATTCTATAGTGATTAATGAGTCAGGATAAAGCTTCTTATATCCGGATTCATTCAGGTTTGATCAGAAACTTGAAGAAACTGCCATATCTACAAACAGGGTAAACAGGAATCATTTGGGTCTAAAGTGGGATAGCTTCTTTATTAAAGTGAAGCAAGACAAGGAGATGTGAAGGCCAAACAAAGGAAGTGATGGCCAAGCATCTCCACACTAAACTAAAGAAGAAGAAGCCAATTAGGTTCTCCACACTAACCTGAAGAAGAATAAGCCAATTAGGTTCTGTTTGTACAGACTTGCTCCACAAGCTACTATCTTGACCTAACTTACCTTGCAAGGCAAGAAATGAGTTGTGAAGACTATATGGACGTTGGGAGACATCAGAGAAGTCAAGGAAACAAGTTTGAATTCAAAAGAAAGAATATGGTTTGAATTAAGCAAGAAAGAGTCACATGGGTACATAAAGAGTTGCAGCAGACCAGTCACTATCACCATGGAGACCACACCTTGCCTCCTGTCCCTCTCTCCTTTTCCTGGACGTGCCAGACCTTGGCTGTATCCCCTTTGGCTTCATCTCATTCCCCACAATAATATTTGTTGGTGTAGCCCTGGAATGGCTATCTCTCCCTGGATCACTTGAAGGGGGCGTGGGTGGATGAAAGGCGATGGAGATGGTCTTCTCCTTAGAACTATGAGCTGCTCTAAAGATGTTTTGCTGCTCCTGAGACACAGGATCACCCTGCTTGGTGTCTAGGATGGATCACAGAAGATCACTCTTCTTATTGTGATAAAAGTTGTTCACTAAGAACAATGATAAGAAAGTCTCCAAGGAGACGGTTGTTGAGCCAACAAAGCTTCAGTTTATTCAATCAATGGTTAATGATACATGGAGGCTCGTGTTTAACATAAATAAGAAAGCAAAAACGAAATCCTAAGTTAGAGAAAACCCTAAACCAAAACCAAATCGGTTTAGTTAAAACCATATCCTAATCCTATTGCTAATTGGTTTATAAATCACCAAACTTAATCCTAATTGGTTTACACTTAATAAGATCATAAATAAACTTAAAATAAACCATCTTGGACGTGCCTAATCTTCTTGGGCCAATCATAATCCAAGCTGGCTTGTCCTTCCACTTTTTGGGCCGATAAAGGCCTTTTTCGAACAACTCTTGCTTAGGCTCGATCCATCTTGTTCCAGGTCCGACCAAGTACCTCCATAAGTTCATTTTATTAATAAAGATGATCCTGATGTTCCATTTCCAGCTCAGGTTCTTCATCTTCCATTTCCAACTCATTTCTCGTCCATGTCGGTTTGAACAGTCCATTTCTCGATCATACTGAATCTCCCATTCCATTTCCTGTCCAACCAACTTCCTTACATCCATTTCCTGTTCAATCAGGTTGGTTAGTACACGTCCATTCTGTTCCATAGTCATTCCTTTCTTTATAGAGGCCTCATCAAGGCCCATAGCCTTCTCTCGGTCCAATACCTCATGAATAAGGCCAATAAGCTCTCCAGTGAACCCATTAGGCTGTGATAAGTTCCATTGCCTTTCTAGGACGTGCATTGGATTCCAGAACATGTATTTGAAGCTGAACCAGGCTGCATCATTCCCTCTTCCTTTAAAAGGATTTGTCCTCAAATCCAGTTTCTCATGGATGAATAGACTGCCCAATCTCAACGTTTTTGTTTCTCTTTGGACCAGGGTGTTCGTAAAGCTCTTGTGCACATTTATCTCTCCTCCTGGCTCAAACACAAATTGTTGCAGTCCTTTGGGAACCCTCAGATGGTCAACAAAGCTGAACTGGAAACATACCATGGGTCTGATCAACATCTCAGAAAACAATATACTGAATCCACCTTGTTCAATCAACATCTCAGGTGACTCTTTATGAACTACAAGTGCCTCAGAAGGTTCTCCTTCTTCTTTAGCCTTGTTTTGATCTTGATTAAGACAACACAAAGCTCCTGGTACGTGCTCCTCTTGCTGTAGTTGAATCTCTGATATCTTCACAACCGGTTTTGCTGTAATCTTTTCTTTATGCTCTGCTGGTTCCTTCATGTAACAACTTAGCTCATCTTCTTTTGATTCTGGACGTGGGACTGGCCCCTGATGTGGGATTTTAATCACAGCAGTGAGTGATTGATCTATCATGTTCCTGAGGTCTTGCTTGAACTGTGTGCTTTCCAATTCCTCAAAATATATTTGATGTAGCTGCAACTTTCTTTGTGTCTCACCACCATAGTATGTCTTTGGCTGATATTTTGGTGTTCTAGCACGTCCTGTAGCTTCCCCAGATTGGCAGTGTATCCTTTTCTGATCAGTTTGACTATACCTCTTGGCTACAAACCTTTTCTTCATGATAGTCTTCATCTCATACCAAGAAGAAATCTGTTGCTCTCCAAATTTTCTCCTAGTGTTAGCTGTCTCATACCACCAATCAAGTGCATATCCACATAGACCAGTAGATGCCAATTGAGCCTGCCTCTCTGCTGTGTACCCCTGACACTTCATAATTAAATCCATCTCTTTTTCCCAACTTAAGTATGTATCTGGATCAAAGTCTCCATAGAAAGATGGAATCTGAATCTGTTTTCTTCTTCTTAGCAACTCCCTTGTTGCTTTGCGCTCAGCCATCTCTTCATGACTTCTTTTGCTTTCAAAATATGACATAATAGACTGCTGGATGTGATAAATCTCGTGATTTAGGTTAAGAACAAAATCCCCAAACCTTCAAGTGGCTCTGATACCACTTGGTGTAGCCCTGGAATGGCTATCTCTCCCTGGATCACTTGAAGGGGGCGTGGGTGGATGAAAGGCGATGGAGATGGTCTTCTCCTTAGAACTATGAGCTGCTCTAAAGATGTTTTGCTGCTCCTGAGACACAGGATCACCCTGCTTGGTGTCTAGGATGGATCACAGAAGATCACTCTTCTTATTGTGATAAAAGTTGTTCACTAAGAACAATGATAAGAAAGTCTCCAAGGAGACGGTTGTTGAGCCAACAAAGCTTCAGTTTATTCAATCAATGGTTAATGATACATGGAGGCTCGTGTTTAACATAAATAAGAAAGCAAAAACGAAATCCTAAGTTAGAGAAAACCCTAAACCAAAACCAAATCGGTTTAGTTAAAACCATATCCTAATCCTATTGCTAATTGGTTTATAAATCACCAAACTTAATCCTAATTGGTTTACACTTAATAAGATCATAAATAAACTTAAAATAAACCATCTTGGACGTGCCTAATCTTCTTGGGCCAATCATAATCCAAGCTGGCTTGTCCTTCCACTTTTTGGGCCGATAAAGGCCTTTTTCGAACAACTCTTGCTTAGGCTCGATCCATCTTGTTCCAGGTCCGACCAAGTACCTCCATAAGTTCATTTTATTAATAAAGATGATCCTGATGTTCCATTTCCAGCTCAGGTTCTTCATCTTCCATTTCCAACTCATTTCTCGTCCATGTCGGTTTGAACAGTCCATTTCTCGATCATACTGAATCTCCCATTCCATTTCCTGTCCAACCAACTTCCTTACATCCATTTCCTGTTCAATCAGGTTGGTTAGTACACGTCCATTCTGTTCCATAGTCATTCCTTTCTTTATAGAGGCCTCATCAAGGCCCATAGCCTTCTCTCGGTCCAATACCTCATGAATAAGGCCAATAAGCTCTCCAGTGAACCCATTAGGCTGTGATAAGTTCCATTGCCTTTCTAGGACGTGCATTGGATTCCAGAACATGTATTTGAAGCTGAACCAGGCTGCATCATTCCCTCTTCCTTTAAAAGGATTTGTCCTCAAATCCAGTTTCTCATGGATGAATAGACTGCCCAATCTCAACGTTTTTGTTTCTCTTTGGACCAGGGTGTTCGTAAAGCTCTTGTGCACATTTATCTCTCCTCCTGGCTCAAACACAAATTGTTGCAGTCCTTTGGGAACCCTCAGATGGTCAACAAAGCTGAACTGGAAACATACCATGGGTCTGATCAACATCTCAGAAAACAATATACTGAATCCACCTTGTTCAATCAACATCTCAGGTGACTCTTTATGAACTACAAGTGCCTCAGAAGGTTCTCCTTCTTCTTTAGCCTTGTTTTGATCTTGATTAAGACAACACAAAGCTCCTGGTACGTGCTCCTCTTGCTGTAGTTGAATCTCTGATATCTTCACAACCGGTTTTGCTGTAATCTTTTCTTTATGCTCTGCTGGTTCCTTCATGTAACAACTTAGCTCATCTTCTTTTGATTCTGGACGTGGGACTGGCCCCTGATGTGGGATTTTAATCACAGCAGTGAGTGATTGATCTATCATGTTCCTGAGGTCTTGCTTGAACTGTGTGCTTTCCAATTCCTCAAAATATACTTGATGTAGCTGCAACTTTCTTTGTGTCTCACCACCATAGTATGTCTTTGGCTGATATTTTGGTGTTCTAGCACGTCCTGTAGCTTCCCCAGATTGGCAGTGTATCCTTTTCTGATCAGTTTGACTATACCTCTTGGCTACAAACCTTTTCTTCATGATAGTCTTCATCTCATACCAAGAAGAAATCTGTTGCTCTCCAAATTTTCTCCTAGTGTTAGCTGTCTCATACCACCAATCAAGTGCATATCCACATAGACCAGTAGATGCCAATTGAGCCTGCCTCTCTGCTGTGTACCCCTGACACTTCATAATTAAATCCATCTCTTTTTCCCAACTTAAGTATGTATCTGGATCAAAGTCTCCATAGAAAGATGGAATCTGAATCTGTTTTCTTCTTCTTAGCAACTCCCTTGTTGCTTTGCGCTCAGCCATCTCTTCATGACTTCTTTTGCTTTCAAAATATGACATAATAGACTGCTGGATGTGATAAATCTCGTGATTTAGGTTAAGAACAAAATCCCCAAACCTTCAAGTGGCTCTGATACCACTTGGTGTAGCCCTGGAATGGCTATCTCTCCCTGGATCACTTGAAGGGGGCGTGGGTGGATGAAAGGCGATGGAGATGGTCTTCTCCTTAGAACTATGAGCTGCTCTAAAGATGTTTTGCTGCTCCTGAGACACAGGATCACCCTGCTTGGTGTCTAGGATGGATCACAGAAGATCACTCTTCTTATTGTGATAAAAGTTGTTCACTAAGAACAATGATAAGAAAGTCTCCAAGGAGACGGTTGTTGAGCCAACAAAGCTTCAGTTTATTCAATCAATGGTTAATGATACATGGAGGCTCGTGTTTAACATAAATAAGAAAGCAAAAACGAAATCCTAAGTTAGAGAAAACCCTAAACCAAAACCAAATCGGTTTAGTTAAAACCATATCCTAATCCTATTGCTAATTGGTTTATAAATCACCAAACTTAATCCTAATTGGTTTACACTTAATAAGATCATAAATAAACTTAAAATAAACCATCTTGGACGTGCCTAATCTTCTTGGGCCAATCATAATCCAAGCTGGCTTGTCCTTCCACTTTTTGGGCCGATAAAGGCCTTTTTCGAACAACTCTTGCTTAGGCTCGATCCATCTTGTTCCAGGTCCGACCAAGTACCTCCATAAGTTCATTTTATTAATAAAGATGATCCTGATGTTCCATTTCCAGCTCAGGTTCTTCATCTTCCATTTCCAACTCATTTCTCGTCCATGTCGGTTTGAACAGTCCATTTCTCGATCATACTGAATCTCCCATTCCATTTCCTGTCCAACCAACTTCCTTACATCCATTTCCTGTTCAATCAGGTTGGTTAGTACACGTCCATTCTGTTCCATAGTCATTCCTTTCTTTATAGAGGCCTCATCAAGGCCCATAGCCTTCTCTCGGTCCAATACCTCATGAATAAGGCCAATAAGCTCTCCAGTGAACCCATTAGGCTGTGATAAGTTCCATTGCCTTTCTAGGACGTGCATTGGATTCCAGAACATGTATTTGAAGCTGAACCAGGCTGCATCATTTGTTTAGTCATTTCCTGATTTAATCTTTTTATTGTAAGTGATTGTCTATTTAAAGACTTCACCACCTCTTGTAACATTAATCCAGTATCAATACAAGTTTCTCTCTGTCTAATTTCGTGGCTCTCTCTCTCTATCTTGTGTCTAAACAATATTCACAATGTAAGGAGTTTAGAGTTATGGTTTAGAGGCTGCCTTAACTCTCTTTCTCTTAAGGCAGCCCAATACTTGTAAAACTCACTTTAAACTCTTCTTTATCTCTTCTTAAACTCTAGCTTACTGATTCTAAATCCCATTCTTCTTAAGTGTACAAACTGAAAGTGTTGTGTTACTTCTCAAGGATTAGATTCAAACTAGAGATATTTTTAGTTCTTTTATCAATCTCACAGCCACTTTATCTCTCTAGATTCAGATGGTTGTATTGATTGTTTGCTGAGAGGGTTCAATCACAAGTTGATTGTCTCTTCCATTCTTGAAGAGTGAGTTCATGTTCTTAGCTGTTCTCAGCTTTTCCAACATGGTATCAGAGCCTAGTTGCTCTCTTGGGCTGAACTCACTCTGTTTTACTTCAATCTGAAGCTCTCTCTCTCACTTGAAATTGTTTTTGATGAGCTGTGTGGCTAGGATTCAAAACATGAGCAGTAGAGAGTTTAGATGAAGAATGTTCTACAAAATTCAAGATGCAATCTTTAAATGTTTTTGTTTTAAATCAATGACTCTCCCCTTGATCTCCTAATTTTTTATTAAGGTTTGGATGAAAGACTGAAATATGTTCTTACCAGCCTGAGGGAGGGAGAAAAGATTAAACTTGTGTCTTGAAATACTCTTGAAAAATTGATTTCAAAAATATTTTGTGTTCTTCATCTAGTCTAATGATTTCTCCAAAGAGGACAAGATGGAGTTCTGTTTTGGTTTCTTCTCTCCTAAAGCTGTGGTCCTAATCTTGAGTTGGGAACCTAGAAAAAGCCTAAGGGAGGGAAATGAAAAAAAAAAAAAGGACTTCATCTGTTTTGTGCTTTAAAATCAGTTTTAAAAGATGAAGTTCTTGTTTGGTTTATCTCAAACATTATCATTCTTGTCTACCCTTGTCTCTCAATATTTTTCAAAACTTGGTGAAAGATTTAAAATCTAATGAAACCAATGCTTGAGGGAGGGAGAAAGATTGATGGTGATTTGAAGAAAAAAAAAATGTTTTAAGAGCATTTGAATTTTGAAATTAAAAAAAAAAAAATTTGAAAGGATTTGAAATCTGAAAATGTTTTTGAACAGATTCTTGAGTAATCTGATTCTGAAAAAAAAAAGGTTTTAAAAATGGGTTAACTGGTGGGATGTTCATGCCTCACCAGCAATGTTGATCAGCCATGAAGCTTGAAGGCCATGGACTGAAAGAAAAATGCTTCCGCAAAACTCTCATTCTCCACCATACTCTTACTATCCATCCTTTTCTCTTACTCTCTCATTCTCTGGTTACTTTACTCTGGTTACTATTTTCTCTCCATCACTCACTAATTTTGTGCTTTGAATCTGTCCATACTCAACAGGTTCTAAGTCTATGAATGGTGTGTGGTGTTTGTGCTCAGTTGTCTCAAGAAGATAATGTGAGTTTGTTGATCTGGAGGAGCATCCAATGTTAGGGAGTTAGAACCAGCAAGCCTCAAGAAGGGAAGCTATGAATCAGCCCATGGAGTTAGAACCAGCAAGCCTCAAGAAGGGAAGCTATGAATCAGCCCATGGAGTTAGAACCAGCAAGCCTCAAGAAGGGAAGCTATGAATCAGCTCACCAGCAAGGTGTCTGCCCTAGAATCTGTTAGCTTCATGATGAAGCATCAAGAAGGCATAGCTCACATGAGGAAGCATGGTGGCTAGTGTCATTTTTTTTTAAAGACAAGTGAAGTGGTGTCACACACCTCAGCAATCAGTTCAGATCATGGCGGTTCCAAGACATGTTCAAAACTGCAAAGAGGATCATAGAGCAAAAATGTTTCAAAGCTCAAATCAAAACCAAGGTCATAGCTATCCCAATGCACCGTAAATGCTATACTCTTTTTGTCCTCATCATGGTTTTATCCCAAGGGGTTTTACATGGTGAGGTTTTTAATAAGGTAGTCATTTGCGTGTTGCAAGCTTGGCCTTTAGAACCAATGGCTTCCGCAGCCCAAGCTTGAGGGAGGGTATTAAAGTGAAGCAAGACAAGGAGATGTGAAGGCCAAACAAAGGAAGTGATGGCCAAGCATCTCCACACTAAACTAAAGAAGAAGAAGCCAATTAGGTTCTCCACACTAACCTGAAGAAGAATAAGCCAATTAGGTTCTGTTTGTACAGACTTGCTCCACAAGCTACTATCTTGACCTAACTTACCTTGCAAGGCAAGAAATGAGTTGTGAAGACTATATGGACGTTGGGAGACATCAGAGAAGTCAAGGAAACAAGTTTGAATTCAAAAGAAAGAATATGGTTTGAATTAAGCAAGAAAGAGTCACATGGGTACATAAAGAGTTGCAGCAGACCTGTCACTATCACCATGGAGACCACACCTTGCCTCCTGTCCCTCTCTCCTTTTCCTGGACGTGCCAGACCTTGGCTGTATCCCCTTTGGCTTCATCTCATTCCCCACAATAATATTTGTTTAGTCATTTCCTGATTTAATCTTTTTATTGTAAGTGATTGTCTATTTAAAGACTTCACCACCTCTTGTAACATTAATCCAGTATCAATACAAGTTTCTCTCTGTCTAATTTCGTGGCTCTCTCTCTCTATCTTGTGTCTAAACAATATTCACAATGTAAGGAGTTTAGAGTTATGGTTTAGAGGCTGCCTTAACTCTCTTTCTCTTAAGGCAGCCCAATACTTGTAAAACTCACTTTAAACTCTTCTTTATCTCTTCTTAAACTCTAGCTTACTGATTCTAAATCCCATTCTTCTTAAGTGTACAAACTGAAAGTGTTGTGTTACTTCTCAAGGATTAGATTCAAACTAGAGATATTTTTAGTTCTTTTATCAATCTCACAGCCACTTTATCTCTCTAGATTCAGATGGTTGTATTGATTGTTTGCTGAGAGGGTTCAATCACAAGTTGATTGTCTCTTCCATTCTTGAAGAGTGAGTTCATGTTCTTAGCTGTTCTCAGCTTTTCCAACATTCTTAATCCTAGCTCCTATTATATTGATTCAACTTCAGGGTGATTCTATACTGATTAATGAGTCAGGATAAAGCTTTTTATTTCCGGATTCATTCAGGTTATATCAGAAACTTGAAGAAACTGCCATATCTACAAACAGGGTAAACTGGAATCATTTGGGTCCATAGTGGGATAACTTCTTAATCCTAGCTCCTATGATATTGATTCAACTTCAGGGTGATTCTAAACTGATTAATGAGTCAGGATAAATCTTCTTATATCCGGATTCATTCAGGTTTGATCAGAAACTTGAAGAAACTGCCATATCTACAAATAGGGTAAACTAGAATCATTTGGGTCCAAAGTGGGATAATGATAAAAACCTCCCAAGGAATACACTCTGAAATTGGTACATGATAAGCCTTGCATCGAATGAGGCAGAAAGCAACAAACTCGCTCTGTTGCCGGATGTGACGCACCGGTCCAACGAGAAAGAGATGTGTAACTTGGAGCAACAAACAATCAAGGGATGTGGATCGAAAGGTGACACAAGAGGGGCGGAAAGTCTCTTGATACTACCCTATAATGGTTGCCTCTAGATATGACACACTAGATTAAACCAAGTTAGATTGAAGGATATTACACACCAACAATCAGAAAAGTTTTGACCAATGGATATGACACACCATGATCGAAAACAAATTTGAGAAACTCTCTCAAGGTTCCAAAAATATAAACTCAACTCTTTTTCATTTCAATAGATATTACAACTTATTTATAGTAGAACTAAACTTGCTGAGAAAGCTAAATATTTATTACATAGGAAATGATAAAATCAGTGCATGGAGGAGAGAGAAGGTTCTTGAAACAAGCATTCCTTGCATGTAAGAGAGAGAAGCTTTCCATGCAATTTATTTTCTGATTTTCGTCACTCTTCTTTGACAGCAAAGAAACCACTTGATTTTGGATCTTCTTGGGCTTGCAACTTGATAAAAATGGGCTGGACATGTTACCTAACATCATGAGTCAATTTCTGAATGTCTTCCATGTCCAAAACTTCATAAATCAGCCCAAGATCACATCATACTCCTCCTCTTCAAAAAGATTTTTCCTCAAATCTTGCTTTCGGAAGAAAGAAAAACTTGAACACACATTTCCCAAACAATCCCGCAGATTTGTAGAACGTAAATAATAAAACTCTTTTTTTTGTAGAAGATGAATAGATGAGAATGATGGATAACAGAAATGAATACCGCATTCAGAGTGGCTCTGATACCAAATGATAAAAACCTCCCAAGGAATACACTCTGAAATTGGTACATGATAAGCCTTGCATCGAATGAGGCAGAAAGCAACAAACTCGCTCTGTTGCCGGTTGTGACGCACCGGTCCAACGAGAAAGAGATGTGTAACTTGGAGCAACAAACAATCAAGGGATGTGGATCGAAAGGTGACACAAGAGGGGCGGAAAGTCTCTTGATACTACCCTATAATGGTTGCCTCTAGATATGACACACTAGATTAAACCAAGTTAGATTGAAGGATATTACACACCAACAATCAGAAAAGTTTTGACCAATGGATATGACACACCATGATCGAAAACAAATTTGAGAAACTCTCTCAAGGTTCCAAAAATATAAACTCAACTCTTTTTCATTTCAATAGATATTACAACTTATTTATAGTAGAACTAAACTTGCTGAGAAAGCTAAATATTTATTACATAGGAAATGATAAAATCAGTGCATGGAGGAGAGAGAAGGTTCTTGAAACAAGCATTCCTTGCATGTAAGAGAGAGAAGCTTTCCATGCAATTTATTTTCTGATTTTCGTCACTCTTCTTTGACAGCAAAGAAACCACTTGATTTTGGATCTTCTTGGGCTTGCAACTTGATAAAAATGGGCTGGACATGTTACCTAACATCATGAGTCAATTTCTGAATGTCTTCCATGTCCAAAACTTCATAAATCAGCCCAAGATCACATCAGATAACTTCTTAATCCTAGCTCCTATGATATTGATTCAACTTCAGGGTGATTCTAAACTGATTAATGACTCAGGATAAAGCTTCTTATATCCGGATTCATTCAGGTTTGATTAGAAACTTGAAGAAACTGCCATATCTACAAACAGGGTAAACTGGAATCATTTGGGTCCAAAGTGGGATAACTTCTTAATCCTAGCTCCTATGATATTGATTCAACTTCAGGTTGATTCTAAACTGATTAATGAGTCAGGATAGAGCTTCTTGTATCCGGATTCATTCAGGTTTGATCAGAAACTTGAAGAAACTGCCATATCTACAAACAGGGTAAACTGGAATCATTTGGGTCCAAAGTGGGATAGCTTCTTAATCCTAGCTTCTATGATATTTATTCAACTTCAGGGTGATTCTATACTGATTAATGACTCAGGACAAAGCTTCTTATATCCGGATTCATTCAGGTTTGATCAGAAACTTGAAGAAACCGCCATATCTACAAACAGGGTAAACTGGAATCATTTGGGTCCAAAGTGGGATAACTTCTTAATCCTAGCTCCTATGATATTGATTCAACTTCAGGGTGATTCTAAACTGATTAATGAGTCAGCATAAAGCTTCTTATATCCGGATACATTCAGGTTTGATCAGAAGCTTGAAGAAATTGCCATATCTACAAACCGGGTAAACTGGAATCATTTGGGTCCAAAGTGGGATATCTTCTTAATCCTAGCTCCTATGATATTGATTCAACTTCAGGGTGATTCTAAACTGATTAATGAGTCAGGATAGAGCTTCTTATATCCGGATTCATTCATGTTTGATCAAAAACTTGAAGAAACTGCCATATATACAAACAGGGTAAACTGGAATCATTTGGGTCCAAAGTGGGATAACTTCTTAATCCTAGCTCCTATGATATTTATTCAACTTCAGGGTGATTCTAAACAGACTATTGAGTCAGGATAAAGCTTCTTATATCCGGATACATTCAGGTTTGATCAGAAGCTTGAAGAAATTGCCATATCTACAAACCGGGTAAACTGTAATCATTTGGGTCCAAAGTGGGATAACTTCTTAATCCTAGCTCCTATGATATTGATTCAACTTCAGGGTGATTCTAAACTGATTAATGAGTCAGGATAGATCTTCTTATATTCATTCAGGTTTGATCAGAAACTTGAAGAAACTGCCATCTCTACAAACAGGGTAAACTGGAATCATTTGGGTCCAAAGTGGGATAACTTCTTAATCCTAGCTCCTATGATATTGATTCAACTTCAGGGTGATTCTATAGTGATTAATGAGTCAGGATAAAGCTTCTTATATCCGGATACATTCAGGTTTGATCAGAAACTTGAAGAAACTGCCATATCTACAAACCGGGTAAACAGGAATCATTTGGGTCCAAAGTGGGATAGCTTCTCAATCCTAGCTCCTATTATATTGATTCAACTTCAGGGTGATTCTAAACTGATTAATGAGTCAGGATAAAGCTTCTTATATCCGGATACATTCAGGTTTGATCAGAAGCTTGAAGAAATTGCCATATCTACAAACCGGGTAAACTGGAATCATTTGGGTCCAAAGTGGGATAACTTCTTAATCCTAGCTCCTATGATATTTATTCAACTTCAGGGTGATTCTAAACAGATTATTGAGTCAGGATAAAGCTTCTTATATCCGGATACATTCAGGTTTGATCAGAAGCTTGAAGAAATTGCCATATCTACAAACCGGGTAAACTGGAATCATTTGGGTCCAAAGTGGGATATCTTCTTAATCCTAGCTCCTATGATATTGATTCAACTTCAGGGTGATTCTAAACTGATTAATGAGTCAGGATAGAGCTTCTTATATCCGGATTCATTCATGTTTGATCAAAAACTTGAAGAAACTGCCATATATACAAACAGGGTAAACTAGAATCATTTGGGTCCAAAGTGGGATAACTTCTTAATCCTAGCTCCTATGATATTTATTCAACTTCAGGGTGATTCTAAACAGATTATTGAGTCAGGATAAAGCTTCTTATATCCGGATACATTCAGGTTTGATCAGAAGCTTGAAGAAATTGCCATATCTACAAACCGGATAAACTGGAATCATTTGGGTCCAAAGTGGGATAACTTCTTAATCCTAGCTCCTATGATATTGATTCAACTTCAGGGTGATTCTAAACTGATTAATGAGTCAGGATAGAGCTTCTTATATCCGGATTCATTCAGGTTTGATCAGAAACTTGAAGAAACTGCCATATCTACAAACAGGGTAAACAGGAATCATTTGGGTCCAAAGTGGGATAACTTCTTAATCCTAGCTCCTATGATATTGATTCAACTTCAGGGTGATTATATACTGATTAATGAGTCAGGATAAAGCTTCTTATATCCGGATTCATTCAGGTTTGATCAGAAACTTGAAGAAACTGCCATATCTACAAACAGGGTAAACTGGAATCATTTGGGTCCAAAGTGGGATAACTTCTTAATCCTAGCTCCTATGATATTGATTCAACTTCAGGGTGATTCTATAGTGATTAATGAGTCAGGATAAAGCTTCTTATATCCGTATTCATTCAGGTTTGATCAGAAACTTGAAGAAACTGCCATATCTACAAACAGGGTAAACAGGAATCATTTGGGTCTAAAGTGGGATAGCTTCTTAATCCTAGCTCCTATTATATTGATTCAACTTCAGGGTGATTCTATAGTGATTAATGAGTCAGGATAAAGCTTCTTATATCCGGATTCATTCAGGTTTGATCAGAAACTTGAAGAAACTGCCATATCTACAAACAGGGTAAACAGGAATCATTTGGGTCTAAAGTGGGATAGCTTCTTAATCCTAGCTCCTATTATATTGATTCAACTTCAGGGTGATTCTATACTGATTAATGAGTCAGGATAAAGCTTTTTATTTCCGGATTCATTCAGGTTATATCAGAAACTTGAAGAAACTGCCATATCTACAAACAGGGTAAACTGGAATCATTTGGGTCCATAGTGGGATAACTTCTTAATCCTAGCTCCTATGATATTGATTCAACTTCAGGGTGATTCTAAACTGATTAATGAGTCAGGATAAATCTTCTTATATCCGGATTCATTCAGGTTTGATCAGAAACTTGAAGAAACTGCCATATCTACAAATAGGGTAAACTAGGAATCATTTGGGTCCAAAGTGGGATAACTTCTTAATCCTAGCTCCTATGATATTGATTCAACTTCAGGGTGATTCTAAACTGATTAATGACTCAGGATAAAGCTTCTTATATCCGGATTCATTCAGGTTTGATTAGAAACTTGAAGAAACTGCCATATCTACAAACAGGGTAAACTGGAATCATTTGGGTCCAAAGTGGGATAACTTCTTAATCCTAGCTCCTATGATATTGATTCAACTTCAGGTTGATTCTAAACTGATTAATGAGTCAGGATAGAGCTTCTTGTATCCGGATTCATTCAGGTTTGATCAGAAACTTGAAGAAACTGCCATATCTACAAACAGGGTAAACTGGAATCATTTGGGTCCAAAGTGGGATAACTTCTTAATCCTAGCTTCCTATGATATTTATTCAACTTCAGGGTGATTCTATACTGATTAATGACTCAGGACAAAGCTTCTTATATCCGGATTCATTCAGGTTTGATCAGAAACTTGAAGAAACCGCCATATCTACAAACAGGGTAAACTGGAATCATTTGGGTCCAAAGTGGGATAACTTCTTAATCCTAGCTCCTATGATATTGATTCAACTTCAGGGTGATTCTAAACTGATTAATGAGTCAGCATAAAGCTTCTT
Source organism: Hirschfeldia incana (assembly GCA_026261945.1). Taxonomy (NCBI): domain Eukaryota; kingdom Viridiplantae; phylum Streptophyta; class Magnoliopsida; order Brassicales; family Brassicaceae; genus Hirschfeldia; species Hirschfeldia incana. The sequence goes on from JABCMI010000301.1 coordinate 20,293, forward strand.
ATATCCGGATACATTCAGGTTTGATCAGAAGCTTGAAGAAATTGCCATATCTACAAACCGGGTAAACTGGAATCATTTGGGTCCAAAGTGGGATATCTTCTTAATCCTAGCTCCTATGATATTGATTCAACTTCAGGGTGATTCTAAACTGATTAATGAGTCAGGATAGAGCTTCTTATATCCGGATTCTGATGAATCCTTGATATGGTTTGGATTCGTTTTCCCTTGATCTATGAAGGTTGATCAGTGGTTTGGTTGATAATGGATGGTTCAGGGAATAGATGTCGATATGGTTGATGAACTTCAGTTGCAAATCGATGGAAAGATCACAACTTGCTTGATGTGTAAGTAATCTAGAGAATGAACTCTTAATCAGATTACAAACGGGATTGCTGTTAGAGAATGAACTCTGTAGCAGATCAATGTTCAAAGATGAACAAGGGATTCACAAGTTTGAGAGATTTTGATAAAAAGAGTGAATGAATCTTATTGAAATCAAAACAAGGGTTTATGTAGCAAGAAGAACACGCCTAAGACTTATTGGAAACTAAACAAAGGCGTTAAACATGTATTTTACGAGAAAGAAAACATAAAGACTAAGTAAGACCAAAGACTGAGTAATTGTAGAGTTTGACTTGGTTCTGGTCCGGTTCTTCAATTGATTTCGGTTCTGGAGCAGAGATAACCAAGGCAGCAATTGTTTTCTTCAATCTTTCGGTTTGTGATCTGGTAACTGGGCCTTTAGGCAAGTAGAATGGGTCTTGGGCTTGGTCGGATATGTTTGGAAAGTAGAAAGAAGAATTAGGCTTCATAGTTGGTCGGATTGATCCATTGTCTCGGTTCAGCTCATCTTGATCAGCTTGTTCAGTCTCACTCAGCTCGTCCTGATCTGTCTCACTCAGCTCATCATGATCCAGTTCAGCTGCTGGTTCTAGCACGGTTGCATCATCCCCTCCTCCTTTAAAAGGATTTGACCACAAATCCAAATCATTAGTACGATAAGGAATCAAATCAGAAATATTGAAAGTAGAACTGACAGCATACTTCCCTTCAAGATCTATCTTGTAAGCATTGTTATTGATTCTTTCCAAGACTTTGAATGGTCCATCTGTTCTTGGCAAGAGCTTAGACTTTCTTTCAGCAGGAAACCGATCCTTTCTCAAGTAAATGGAAACCAAATCTCCTGGTTGCAAAATCAGTTCACGCCTCTTCTTATTGGCATGTTTCTCATATTCCTTAGTCCTTGCTTCAATGTTCTTCTTTACCTGTTCATGCAAAGCAATAACAAACTCGGCCTTGGCCTGTCCATCAAGGTTAATCTGTTCATTAATAGGCAAAGGCAACAAATCAAGAGGGGTAAGAGGACTAAATCCATAGACAATCTGAAAAGGAGAGTACTTTGTTGCTCTGTGAACTGAGTGATTATAGGCAAACTCAACATGTGGCAAACAATCTTCCCAAGATTTAATATTTTTCTTAACCACAGATCGCAAAAGAGCAGATAAAGTCCTATTAACTACTTCAGTTTGTCCATCAGTTTGAGGATGACAAGTAGTAGAGAACAACAACTTAGTTCCTAACCTAGACCAGAGAGTTTTCCAGAAATAACTAAGAAATTTAGTATCTCTATCAGACACAATTGTTCTAGGCATGCCATGCAAACGTACCACTTCTTTAAAGAATAGATCAGCCACATTCACAGCACTATCAGTCTTATTGCAAGCAATAAAGTGAGCCATCTTAGAGAATCTGTCAACTACAACAAAGATGGAGTCTCTTCCTCGTCTAGTCCTAGGCAAGCCAAGCACAAAGTCCATAGACAAATCAATCCAAGGTGCATCAGGAATGGGAAGAGGAGTATACAGACCTTGGGGGCGGTTCTTTGCTTTGGCTTGGGTACAAACAATACACCTGCTGCAATGCTTTTCTACATCCCTTCTCATGTGTGGCCAGAAAAAATGTTCTTTCAATATGCTAAGTGTCTTAGCAACGCCAAAGTGCCCCATTAGTCCTCCTCCATGAGATTCCCTAAGGTATAATTCCCTCAAAGAACACTGAGGTAAGCATAGACGATCTTCAAAGAATAAGAAACCATCAGAGAGATAGTATTTGCCACTAGCATGTTTCTCACTATCCTTAAAGAAATCTTTAAAATCAGGATCATCAGCATAATAAGTTTTGATTTGATCAAATCCTAACAGCTTTGTTTCCATGGTAGTGAGCAGAGAATACCTTCTTGAAAGAGCATCAGCAACAATATTTTCTTTACCTTGTTTGTAGTGGATCACATAAGGAAAAGTTTCAAGAAATTCTACCCACTTGGCGTGCCTCTTGTTCAGCTTGTGTTGCCCCTTGAGATGCTTGAGTGATTCATGGTCAGTGTGGATCACAAACTCTTTTGGCCAGAGATAATGCTGCCATGTTTCAAGAGCCCTGATCAATGCATAGAGCTCCTTATCATAGGTAGGATAATTTAGCATAGCTCCTCCAAGTTTCTCACTGAAGTAGGCGATTGGTCTCTTTTCTTGCATCAGCACTGCTCCAATGCCTATACCAGAAGCATCACACTCAATTTCAAAAGTCTTAGAGAAATCAGGAAGTGCAAGTAAAGGTGCTTCAGTCAACTTCCCTTTCAGTTCCTGGAAAGATTCTTCTTGAGCTTTTTCCCACTTAAATCCCACATTTTTCTTGATAACTTCGGTAAGAGGTGCTGCAATGGTGCTGAAATCCTTCACAAATCTTCTATAGAACCCAGCCAATCCATGAAAGCTCCGGACTTCGCTTATACTCTTAGGAATTGGCCAATCTCGTATTGCTTTGACTTTCTCTTCGTCCACCCTGATACCCTGAGATGTAACAACAAAACCTAAAAACACAAGGTGATCTGTTCCAAAAGTACACTTTTTCAAGTTAGCAAAAAGAGATTCCTTCCTAAGCACTTCTAAGACAGTTTTCACATGATCAATATGTTCAGTCATGCTCTTGCTATAGATCAGAATATCATCAAAGTAAACTACCACAAAGCGTCCTATGAAAGCTCTCAAAACATGATTCATCAACCTCATAAAAGTGCTAGGTGCATTGGTTAAACCAAAAGGCATAACAAGCCATTCATACAAACCATGTTTTGTTTTAAAAGCAGTTTTCCATTCATCACCTTCTTTCATTCTAATCTGATGATATCCACTTTTCAAATCTATCTTAGAAAAGATGCAAGAACCATGCAGTTCATCAAGCATATCATCAAGTCTAGGGATAGGATGTCTATACTTTATAGTGATGTTATTGATGGCTCTGCAATCCACACACATGCGCCAGCTTCCATCTTTCTTTGGTACCAAAAGCACAGGAACAGCACATGGACTCATACTCTCTCTAATGTGGCCTTTTTTCATTAGCTCATCTACTTGCCTTTGAAGCTCTTTGGTTTCGTCTGGATTGGTTCTATAAGCTGGCCTGTTAGGAAGAGAGGCGCCTGGTACAAGATCTATTTGGTGTTCAATCCCACGAAAAGGTGGAAGACCTTCCGGACTCTCTTCTGGAAAGACATCTCCATAGTCCTGTGTGATAAACTCAAAACCACTCGGCAGCTCCGGTGCAATGTTAGAAGAGGTTAGTAAAGCACCTTTAAAAATAAACAAGAGTAAAGGTTGTTGGAGATACATGGCTTTCTTAACCTCACTGCTCTTGGCTAGTAGATGAGAACTTTTCTTTTGTGTATCAGCTGAGCTTTCTTTATCCTCTTGTCGCCTGAGTCTGAGTTGTATCTGATCCTCATGAACCTCTTGAGGAGACAATGGTGCTAGTACTATCTTCTTATCTCTATGAGTGAAGGAGTGGCGGTTGGTGAACCCATCATGGATAGCTCGCTTATCATATTGCCAAGGTCTTCCTAGCAGGATGTGACTGGAATCCATAGGTAACACATCACATACAATCTCATCCTGGTATCTCCCAATAGTGATAGGAACCATCACTTGCTCAGTGACTCTTAGTTCGCCTTTCTCATTCAACCACTGAAGTAGATACGGCCGAGGATGTTTTCCAGTTTTTAACCCAAGTTTCTCCACAAGAGCTTCACTTGCCACATTGGTACAACTCCCACCATCAATTACCAAACTACAGACCTTGTCATAAACTGTGCAGCGAGTATGAAAGAGGTTCTCTCTCTGATCAGTCTCCTCAGGCTTGGTTTGCACTTGGAGGGATCTTCTTGTAACCAAGAGTTGTCCACGAACTGGGTAATCTACCTGTTCTTCCTCGGATGCCTCAGTTCGCTCTTCCTCGGAAACAATCTCACCATTATCCAAGAGGATCATCACTTTCTTGTTGATACATTCGTTGGCATAATGACCAATACCATGGCACTTAAAACACTTCACATCCCTGGACCTGGTGGTGGTGGATCTTCCTTTATCATCATGCTGATATCCTTTGACTTCGTCCTTGGGTTTCACAAATGGTTTCTCATCTTTGGTAGTGGCCTGCTTGTAGTTGTTGCCATAGGAACCCTTGGTTGGATGCTTTCTCTTTAGTTGCTGCTCTATGAGAATGGACTTGTGTAACAACTCAAAGATATCCTCATACTCACACAACTCTATGCGATCCTGAATATCTCTGCTCAACCCAGCCTGGAAACGAGCCATGGTAGCTTCAGTTGATTCATCTATACCACCTTTAAGCATAAGAGTTTCCATCTCTTGATAGTATTCCTCCACTCCCCTTGTTCCTTGAGTAAGTCTCCTGAGTTTTTGATGCACATCTCTTCCATAGTAACTCGGAACAAAGCGTTTCTTCATAAGAGTCTTGAGCTCATACCAAGATGCAACTTGTGGCTCTCCAGTTCTCCTTCTTGTAGTAACAACCTGATCCCACCACTGCAAAGCATATCCATTGAACTCAGTTACAGCCAGCCTCACTTTCTTCCTTTCGGAATAGTCTTGGCAATCAAATACCAACTCGATTTTCTTCTCCCAATCAAGGTAGTCATCAGGGTTGGTAGTGCCTCCAAAGACTGGTATCCTAAGCTTAAGGTTTCCAAGACGATCATCAGGTCTGTCTCTTGGCGCACGTCGAGTGGTATGTCTGGTTTGAGAAACTTCTCGGCCTGATCTAGTTTGAGAAACAGTTCGTCCTGACCTGATGGACTTTACTGATCGATCTTCATCCGTACTACGACCAGAAGAGGAATCTAGTTCTTCAGCCACTGCAGCTCGTTTTCCTCTCCTCTTTTCTCTAGCTGCTCTCCTAGCCTGTGAAGAAGTACCCAAAATTTCATTAGTAGAACGGGAAGCTCCAACAAATTCAAGTTTTTTATCCATCTCTTTCAAAAGAGTAGCCATCATAGCATCCATCTGTGCTTTATCAAGTCTAGCTACTGGTCTCCCTTCCTGATCACTTTCATCCATGGCTTCCTGTTAAAAACTCAACAAGAAAAGTAAGTAGACAAGATAAATAGCCGAAGCCTCACTGGTGTTTACTCTCAAGTGTTTCTCTCAGGTTTTGATGGTAAAAAGAAAAAAATTCTTGTGAATCCAATAGCTCAGCAACAAACAAAGATCAATGCTTTTAGAGAACACTCCCCAACCCCAAAAATCAGAAGAAAAGATAGAAAGTTTTAAGAGTTTTAATTTTGCAAGAGGTTTTACCACCAGGGCTGGATTTCTCTTCAGCCAGGCCGGTTTTCTCTTCAGCCTAAGTCGGATTTCTCTTCGACTTTTTTTTTTTTTTTTTTTTTTTTTTTTTTTTTTTTATACTGATGGCCCTCGTTGCAGGTACAAAAGATAGATAGAAAAGAGATGAAAAGAATCACAGAATCAAAGAGATCAAACAAGGTTCCCAAAGAGAAGAGAGAATTTGAAAAGTTTTTAAGACAAACCCTAGATCTGAGCCTTCAAACTGCTCTGATACCACATGATGAATCCTTGATATGGTTTGGATTCGTTTTCCCTTGATCTATGAAGGTTGATCAGTGGTTTGGTTGATAATGGATGGTTCAGGGAATAGATGTCGATATGGTTGATGAACTTCAGTTGCAAATCGATGGAAAGATCACAACTTGCTTGATGTGTAAGTAATCTAGAGAATGAACTCTTAATCAGATTACAAACGGGATTGCTGTTAGAGAATGAACTCTGTAGCAGATCAATGTTCAAAGATGAACAAGGGATTCACAAGTTTGAGAGATTTTGATAAAAAGAGTGAATGAATCTTATTGAAATCAAAACAAGGGTTTATGTAGCAAGAAGAACACGCCTAAGACTTATTGGAAACTAAACAAAGGCGTTAAACATGTATTTTACGAGAAAGAAAACATAAAGACTAAGTAAGACCAAAGACTGAGTAATTGTAGAGTTTGACTTGGTTCTGGTCCGGTTCTTCAATTGATTTCGGTTCTGGAGCAGAGATAACCAAGGCAGCAATTGTTTTCTTCAATCTTTCGGTTTGTGATCTGGTAACTGGGCCTTTAGGCAAGTAGAATGGGTCTTGGGCTTGGTCGGATATGTTTGGAAAGTAGAAAGAAGAATTAGGCTTCATAGTTGGTCGGATTGATCCATTGTCTCGGTTCAGCTCATCTTGATCAGCTTGTTCAGTCTCACTCAGCTCGTCCTGATCTGTCTCACTCAGCTCATCATGATCCAGTTCAGCTGCTGGTTCTAGCACGGTTGCATCAGATTCATTCATGTTTGATCAAAAACTTGAAGAAACTGCCATATATACAAACAGGGTAAACTGGAATCATTTGGGTCCAAAGTGGGATAACTTCTTAATCCTAGCTCCTATGATATTTATTCAACTTCAGGGTGATTCTAAACAGATTATTGAGTCAGGATAAAGCTTCTTATATCCGGATACATTCAGGTTTGATCAGAAGCTTGAAGAAATTGCCATATCTACAAACCGGGTAAACTGGAATCATTTGGGTCCAAAGTGGGATAACTTCTTAATCCTAGCTCCTATGATATTGATTCAACTTCAGGGTGATTCTAAACTGATTAATGAGTCAGGATAGATCTTCTTATATCCGGATTCATTCAGGTTTGATCAGAAACTTGAAGAAACTGCCATCTCTACAAACAGGGTAAACTGGAATCATTTGGGTCCAAAGTGGGATAACTTCTTAATCCTAGCTCCTATGATATTGATTCAACTTCAGGGTGATTCTATAGTGATTAATGAGTCAGGATAAAGCTTCTTATATCCGGATACATTCAGGTTTGATCAGAAACTTGAAGAAACTGCCATATCTACAAACCGGGTAAACAGGAATCATTTGGGTCCAAAGTGGGATAGCTTCTTAATCCTAGCTCCTATTATATTGATTCAACTTCAGGGTGATTCTAAACTGATTAATGAGTCAGGATAAAGCTTCTTATATCCGGATTCATTCAGGTTTAATCAGAAACTTGAAGAAACTGCCATATCTACAAACAGGGTAAACTGGAATCATTTGGGTCCAAAGTGGGATAACTTCTTAATCCTAGCTCCTATGATATTGATTCAACTTCAGGGTGATTCTAAACTGATTAATGAGTCAGGATAGATCTTCTTATATCCGGATTCATTCAGGTTTGATCAGAAACTTGAAGAAACTGCCATCTCTACAAACAGGGTAAACTGGAATCATTTGGGTCCAAAGTGGGATAACTTCTTAATCCTAGCTCCTATGATATTGATTCAACTTCAGGGTGATTCTATAGTGATTAATGAGTCAGGATAAAGCTTCTTATATCCGGATACATTCAGGTTTGATCAGAAACTTGAAGAAACTGCCATATCTACAAACCGGGTAAACAGGAATCATTTGGGTCCAAAGTGGGATAGCTTCTTAATCCTAGCTCCTATGATATTGATTCAACTTCAGGGTGATTCTAAACTGATTAATGAGTCAGGATAAAGCTTCTTATATCCGGATACATTCAGGTTTGATCAGAAGCTTGAAGAAATTGCCATATCTACAAACCGGGTAAACTGGAATCATTTGGGTCCAAAGTGGGATAACTTCTTAATCCTAGCTCCTATGATATTTATTCAACTTCAGGGTGATTCTAAACAGATTATTGAGTCAGGATAAAGCTTCTTATATCCGGATACATTCAGGTTTGATCAGAAGCTTGAAGAAATTGCCATATCTACAAACCGGGTAAACTGGAATCATTTGGGTCCAAAGTGGGATATCTTCTTAATCCTAGCTCCTATGATATTGATTCAACTTCAGGGTGATTCTAAACTGATTAATGAGTCAGGATAGAGCTTCTTATATCCGGATTCATTCATGTTTGATCAAAAACTTGAAGAAACTGCCATATATACAAACAGGGTAAACTGGAATCATTTGGGTCCAAAGTGGGATAACTTCTTAATCCTAGCTCCTATGATATTTATTCAACTTCAGGGTGATTCTAAACAGATTATTGAGTCAGGATAAAGCTTCTTATATCCGGATACATTCAGGTTTGATCAGAAGCTTGAAGAAATTGCCATATCTACAAACCGGATAAACTGGAATCATTTGGGTCCAAAGTGGGATAACTTCTTAATCCTAGCTCCTATGATATTGATTCAACTTCAGGGTGATTCTAAACTGATTAATGAGTCAGGATAGAGCTTCTTATATCCGGATTCATTCAGGTTTGATCAGAAACTTGAAGAAACTGCCATATCTACAAACAGGGTAAACAGGAATCATTTGGGTCCAAAGTGGGATAACTTCTTAATCCTAGCTCCTATGATATTGATTCAACTTCAGGGTGATTATATACTGATTAATGAGTCAGGATAAAGCTTCTTATATCCGGATTCATTCAGGTTTGATCAGAAACTTGAAGAAACTGCCATATCTACAAACAGGGTAAACTGGAATCATTTGGGTCCAAAGTGGGATAACTTCTTAATCCTAGCTCCTATGATATTGATTCAACTTCAGGGTGATTCTATAGTGATTAATGAGTCAGGATAAAGCTTCTTATATCCGGATTCATTCAGGTTTGATCAGAAACTTGAAGAAACTGCCATATCTACAAACAGGGTAAACAGGAATCAGTTTGGGTCTAAAGTGGGATAGCTTCTTAATCCTAGCTCCTATTATATTGATTCAACTTCAGGGTGATTCTATAGTGATTAATGAGTCAGGATAAAGCTTCTTATATCCGGATTCATTCAGGTTTGATCAGAAACTTGAAGAAACTGCCATATCTACAAACAGGGTAAACAGGAATCATTTGGGTCTAAAGTGGGATAGCTTCTTAATCCTAGCTCCTATTATATTGATTCAACTTCAGGGTGATTCTATACTGATTAATGAGTCAGGATAAAGCTTTTTATTTCCGGATTCATTCAGGTTATATCAGAAACTTGAAGAAACTGCCATATCTACAAACAGGGTAAACTGGAATCATTTGGGTCCATAGTGGGATAACTTCTTAATCCTAGCTCCTATGATATTGATTCAACTTCAGGGTGATTCTAAACTGATTAATGAGTCAGGATAAATCTTCTTATATCCGGATTCATTCAGGTTTGATCAGAAACTTGAAGAAACTGCCATATCTACAAATAGGGTAAACTAGAATCATTTGGGTCCAAAGTGGGATAACTTCTTAATCCTAGCTCCTATGATATTGATTCAACTTCAGGGTGATTCTAAACTGATTAATGACTCAGGATAAAGCTTCTTATATCCGGATTCATTCAGGTTTGATTAGAAACTTGAAGAAACTGCCATATCTACAAACAGGGTAAACTGGAATCATTTGGGTCCAAAGTGGGACAACTTCTTAATCCTAGCTCCTATGATATTGATTCAACTTCAGGTTGATTCTAAACTGATTAATGAGTCAGGATAGAGCTTCTTGTATCCGGATTCATTCAGGTTTGATCAGAAACTTGAAGAAACTGCCATATCTACAAACAGGGTAAACTGGAATCATTTGGGTCCAAAGTGGGATAACTTCTTAATCCTAGCTTCTATGATATTTATTCAACTTCAGGGTGATTCTATACTGATTAATGACTCAGGACAAAGCTTCTTATATCCGGATTCATTCAGGTTTGATCAGAAACTTGAAGAAACCGCCATATCTACAAACAGGGTAAACTGGAATCATTTGGGTCCAAAGTGGGATAACTTCTTAATCCTAGCTCCTATGATATTGATTCAACTTCAGGGTGATTCTAAACTGATTAATGAGTCAGCATAAAGCTTCTTATATCCGGATACCTTCAGGTTTGATCAGAAGTGGTGTAGCCTGGATATGGCTTTAAAACTTGGATCACTTGAAGGTGGATGAAAGAGGACGTTCTAGAGGTTACTAACACTCTAAGAACTATGAAAAACGACTCTCTGAGCTATGGAAGGGCTACAGAGATGGTTAGCTACTCTATGACACAAGATCACCTTGTATTGTCAATAGATGGTTCTCTCAGGAATTCCTTCCCTTAGTGAGATCAGTGTTCTAAATCTGAACAAAGAAGCTTGGAGACTTGAAACAACTTTCAGAGAAAAGTTTGTAGAATAAAAGTTGAATGAGTTTACAAGCTAGCTGCTTGCAGCTCTTAACAGAAACGACAAAGAGAAGAAAACAAGCCCTAGGATTAAACCAGATGGTTTAATCCCAATCCTAAAGCTAATTAAAATCGACTTGGTTCAATTTAAAATCCTAAATCTACCCAAAACCTGGTTTAATTGTTTCTGGTTTAAATTAAATGAAAAGCCCATTAACCAGAAACATTACAATTGAATAAAATTGAACCAACATGCTGGTTTGTCTTGGTTATCTTCCTTGGAAAGAGCACCCACGAAATTGGCTAAGTGTAGAAGCCTCTCCTCTTGTGCTTTCAGCCTTGATCTAGTCATTGGTCCAATCCACACACTTGCTGGTTCTCCTGGTGTCTCTTGCTGGTTCTGCTCCTGGTCTTGGTTCTCCTCATCAGTAGCCTCCTCATCAGTGTCACTCAGCTCCTCCTCAAGGTCTCTGGTCATGGCTACACCATCCCCTCCTCCTTTAAAAGGATTTGACCTCAAATCTAATTCATCTGCAAAATAAGGATCCAAGTCAGAAACATTAAAAGAAGAACTTATAGTATACTTTCCCTCAAGATCAATCTGGTAAGCATTGTTGTTGATTCTTCTCAACACTTTGAAAGGGCCATCTTTCCTAGGTAGCAACTTTGATTTCCTCTCAGCAGGGAACCTCTCTTTTCTCATGTGTATCCACACAAGATCACCTGGTTCCAGTACCAGCTCCTTACGCCCCTTGTTCTTGTACTTCTCATACATCTTGGTCCTCTCCTCAATGTTCTTCCTGACCTGTTCATGCAAAGACAATACAAACTCGGCCTTCTTCTTGCCATCAATGTTAGCTTGTTCTTTTAAAGGCAAAGCAAACAAATCAAGAGGAGACAGTGGGTTAAAACCATAAACAACTTGAAAAGGTGATAGTTTAGTAGCTGAATGCACTGCCCTATTGTATGCAAACTCTACATGTGGTAAACAATCCTCCCAAGTCCTAATGTTACTCTTAATGATGGCACGCAAGAGAGTAGACAAAGTCCTATTGACTGTTTCAGTTTGGCCATCAGTTTGGGGATGACAAGTAGTTGAAAACAATAGCTTAGTTCCCAACTTTCCCCATAGAGTTTTCCAGAAATAGCTAAGGAACTTAGTATCTCTATCAGAAACAATGGTTCTAGGCATACCATGTAATCTAACAACCTCTCTAAAGAATATATCAGCTACCAAAGATGCATCATCAGTTTTATGACATGGTATGAAATGAGCCATCTTAGAAAACCTATCAATAACCACAAAGATACTATCTCTTCCTTTCCTGGTTCTAGGCAATCCTAAGACAAAATCCATAGAGATATCAATCCATGGTGCAGTAGGAATAGGGAGAGGAGTATACAAACCTGTCGGCTGGACCTTAGACTTAGCCTGTTTGCACACCACACACCTTGAGCACACACGCTCCACCTCCCTCTTCATACTTGGCCAGTAGAAGTGCTCTTGCAGTGTGGAGAGTGTCTTGGCGACCCCAAAGTGTCCCATTAGTCCCCCTGCATGAGCTTCCCTAACATACAATTCTCTTAAAGAACCATTAGGAACACACAGCCTATTATCATAGAAAAGAAATCCTTTCACTTGATAAAACTTCCCACTAGCATGTTTCTCAGATTCTCTAAACACATCTTTAAATTCAGGATCATCAGCATAGCAAGATTTGATATGTTCAAAGCCTAAGAGTTTAGTTTCCATAGAAGATAAAAGAGTATACCTTCTGGAGAGTGCATCAGCCACTACATTCTCCTTACCTTTCTTGTAGTGGATTACATAAGGAAAGGTCTCAATGAACTCCACCCACCTGGCGTGTCTCTTGTTTAGCTTCTGTTGCCCCTTGAGATGCTTGAGAGACTCATGATCAGTGTGGATCACAAACTCCTTAGGCCACAGGTAATGTTGCCACACCTGTAAAGCTCTCACCAAGGCATACAGCTCCTTATCATAGGTAGGATATTTCAAGGTGGCTCCTCCTAGCTTCTCACTGAAATAAGCTATGGGTTTCTTATCCTGCATCAAAACAGGTCCAATTCCAATACCAGATGCATCACATTCTATTTCAAAAGTTTTAGAAAAATCAGGAAGTGCAAGTAAAGGGGCACTGGTTAGTTTATCCTTAAGCATTTGAAATGCTTCCTCCTGGTCTGGTCCCCAAGTAAAACCTACACTCTTCTTGATTATCTCAGTTAGTGGTGCTGCAACTGTACTGAAATCTCTCACAAACCTCCTATAGAAGCCAGCAAGTCCATGAAAGCTCCTGACTTCTCCAATAGACTTTGGGATCGGCCACTCCCTGATGGCTTTCACCTTCTCCTCATCAACCTGTATACCCTGTGATGTCACAACAAAACCTAAAAAGACAAGGTTATCTGTGCCAAAGGAACACTTCTTGAAGTTAGCATACAGATTTTCTTTTCTAAGCACATCTAGAACTTGTTTCAAATGGTTAACATGTTCCTCCATGGTCTTGCTGTAAATTAAGATATCATCAAAATACACAACAACAAATCGACCTATTAAAGCTCTCAGGACATGATTCATCAACCTCATGAAAGTACTAGGTGCATTAGTTAATCCAAAAGGCATCACAAGCCACTCATACAATCCTAGCTTAGTTTTAAAAGCAGTTTTCCACTCATCTCCTTCTTTCATTCTAATCTGGTGGTAACCACTCTTTAAATCAATTTTAGAAAAGACACAGGAACCATGTAACTCATCTAGCATATCATCTAAGCGTGGGATTGGATGTCTGTACTTAACTGTTATGTTGTTGATGGCTCTGCAATCCACACACATCCTCCAGCTCCCATCTTTCTTAGGCACCAGTAAAACAGGTACAGCACAAGGACTCATGCTCTCTCTGATATGGCCTTTCTCCAGCAGGTCATTGACTTGTTTCTGAAGCTCCTTAGTCTCAACAGGGTTGGTTCTGTATGCTGGACGGTTTGGTAAGGTAGCTCCTGGCACAAAATCAATCTGGTGCTCTATTCCCCTAATAGGTGGCAGTCCTATGGGATTGTCCTCTGGAAACACATCCTTATACTCCTGTAAAAGACAATCAATCTCCTCTGGAATCTCAGGAGCAAGGTTAGTAGTAGAGCTCAACAATTCTTTATAAACTACTAGAATAAAATTTGATTGTTCAATCATAGCAGTTTTAATATCTTTAGCAGTAGCAAAGAGATTGAGTTTACTTACCTCTTTGGTTTCCTCCAGTAGCAAGGTCTTACCAGCAGCCTTGGCGTCCTCCCTCCTCCTTTTGAGAAGCATCTGGTCCTGGTGTACTTCTTGAGGTGTCATAGGCGCCAGGGTCACTTGTTTCTCCTTGTGAGTGAAAGTGTATCTGTTGGTAAAGCCATCATGCGTTGCTCTCTTATCATACTGCCATGGACGTCCTAGAAGGATGTGGCTAGCTTCCAGGGGTGCTACATCACAAGTAATCTCATCCTGGTACTTCCCCACTGATAGTAACACTTTCACTTGCTGTGTAATCTTTAATCCTCCATCATCATTGATCCATTGCAGTAGATATGGCTTAGGATGTTTAATCACTTCAAGACCAAGTTTCTTTACCAGCTCATCACTTGCTACATTAGTACAGCTTCCTCCATCAATGATCAAACTGCACACCTTGTCTTGAATCAAACACCTTGTATGGAACAGATTTTCTCTTTGCTCATCCTCTCTGGTCTTAGGTTGAACATTGAGAAGTCTCCTAGTTACCAGTAGTTCTCCTTGAACTGGATACTCCACGCCATCATCATCAAGCTCCTGGTCGCCATCTTCATCCTCAGAAATCACTTCTCCATTAGCTAAGATAGTCATCACTTTCTTGTTGGTACAATCACTAGCATAATGTCCAAAGCCATGACACTTGAAACACTTGATGTTCCTGGTTCTGGTAGCTGTATCCACGCCCTTTCCCTTGTCATCACGCCTGGTACTAGCTGTAGAAGCTTCCTCCTTTGGCTTATCAGTTGATTTCTCATCTCTAGAATAGGCTGGTTTTGAATTAGAGCTGTATGGAGATCTAGAAGAACTCTTCCTCTTGTTCTGCTGCTCAATCAATATTGCCTTATGCAACAACTCATCCATATCCTCATACTCTTGCAGCTCCAACCTGTCCTGGATATCTCTATTAAGTCCCCCCTGGAACCTAGCCATAGTAGCTTCCACACTCTCCTCTAAGTCAGCTTTCAACATGAGTGTTTCCATCTCCTGGTGATAATCCTCTACACTCTTAGATCCTTGAGAAAGCCTCCTTAGTTTCTGGTGGAGATCTCTTCCATAATGATTAGGAACAAATCTCTTTCTCATCACAGTTTTCATCTCAAACCAGGAAGCTATCTGAAGCTCTCCATTACGCCTCCTAGTTGTAGCAACCTGATCCCACCAGCTGATAGCATAACCACTAAACTCAGTAGCTGCTAGTTTCACTTTTCTCTCTTCAGTACACTGCTGGCAGTTGAAAACTAGCTCAATCTTCTTCTCCCACTCCAGATAAGCATCAGGATCATTCTTACCCAGGAATGGAGGGATTCTAAGCTTGAGATTACCCAGATTATCATTAGCTTGTCTCCTGCGGTTTTGGCGCCTGCTGTGATGACTAGCCTGAGATCCATTATCACTCTCATCAGCTTCATCTCCCTGGTATTGCTCACCATAAACCCTATGACCTGCAACTTCAAAACGTGGCCCCCTGATAGGTCCAAGACGTGCTCTACGAGCTCCAGCAGCAACAGCTTCCCTCTCCTGACCTGTATTATCATCAAACAAAGGATCATTAGCTTGTTGAGCTCTGTTGAAACTATTCTGCATCCTTCTGGTTATCTCAGCCATCATAGCCTCAAATTGAACTTGGTTGAGGTTAATTTGCTGGACAGAAGGCTCTCCTGCCTCCTCAGGTTGTTTCCCATCTCTCCTTTCATCTCCCATTGTTCCTGAAACAGTTAGAGAAACACAAACCCAGAAACAACAAGAAAATAAAATTTTTTATCTCTCTCTCTCACTCAAAGAAATCGCCAAGTCTCTGCTATACTCTCAAGTTCAGTTGAAAAACAAAGCTCTACACCTAAGATCTAGAACTTAACCCCAATTGAACAAGATAGAAAGTATTAAGAGATTTAGGCACCAGCTGACTTTACCACCCTGAGCTGGATTTCTCTTCAGCTAGCTGGATTTCTCTTCAGCTTTTCTTATTTTTTTTTTTGATTTGGATCAGAGATCTCTTTTGATTTTTTTTTTTTGATACCAGGGTCGGCTCAGCTGGCTTACAAAGATAGACAGAGAAGAAAAGTGTTTAATGGAATGATGTGAAAGGGGAGTAGCAAAACCGAGTATCCTGACCTTCAAGTGGCTCTGATACCACTTGGTGTAGCCTGGATATGGCTTTAAAACTTGGATCACTTGAAGGTGGATGAAAGAGGACGTTCTAGAGGTTACTAACACTCTAAGAACTATGAAAAACGACTCTCTGAGCTATGGAAGGGCTACAGAGATGGTTAGCTACTCTATGACACAAGATCACCTTGTATTGTCAATAGATGGTTCTCTCAGGAATTCCTTCCCTTAGTGAGATCAGTGTTCTAAATCTGAACAAAGAAGCTTGGAGACTTGAAACAACTTTCAGAGAAAAGTTTGTAGAATAAAAGTTGAATGAGTTTACAAGCTAGCTGCTTGCAGCTCTTAACAGAAACGACAAAGAGAAGAAAACAAGCCCTAGGATTAAACCAGATGGTTTAATCCCAATCCTAAAGCTAATTAAAATCGACTTGGTTCAATTTAAAATCCTAAATCTACCCAAAACCTGGTTTAATTGTTTCTGGTTTAAATTAAATGAAAAGCCCATTAACCAGAAACATTACAATTGAATAAAATTGAACCAACATGCTGGTTTGTCTTGGTTATCTTCCTTGGAAAGAGCACCCACGAAATTGGCTAAGTGTAGAAGCCTCTCCTCTTGTGCTTTCAGCCTTGATCTAGTCATTGGTCCAATCCACACACTTGCTGGTTCTCCTGGTGTCTCTTGCTGGTTCTGCTCCTGGTCTTGGTTCTCCTCATCAGTAGCCTCCTCATCAGTGTCACTCAGCTCCTCCTCAAGGTCTCTGGTCATGGCTACACCAAGAAGCTTGAAGAAATTGCCATATCTACAAACCGGGTAAACTGGAATCATTTGGGTCCAAAGTGGGATATCTTCTTAATCCTAGCTCCTATGATATTGATTCAACTTCAGGGTGATTCTAAACTGATTAATGAGTCAGGATAGAGCTTCCTATATCCGGATTCATTCATGTTTGATCAAAAACTTGAAGAAACTGCCATATATACAAATAGGGTAAACTGGAATCATTTGGGTCCAAAGTGGGATAACTTCTTAATCCTAGCTCCTATGATATTTATTCAACTTCAGGGTGATTCTAAACAGATTATTGAGTCAGGATAAAGCTTCTTATATCCGGATACATTCAGGTTTGATCAGAAGCTTGAAGAAATTGCCATATCTACAAACCGGGTAAACTGGAATCATTTGGGTCCAAAGTGGGATAACTTCTTAATCCTAGCTCCTATGATATTGATTCAACTTCAGGGTGATTCTAAACTGATTAATGAGTCAGGATAGATCTTCTTATATCCGGATTCATTCAGGTTTGATCAGAAACTTGAAGAAACTGCCATCTCTACAAACAGGGTAAACTGGAATCATTTGGGTCCAAAGTGGGATAACTTCTTAATCCTAGCTCCTATGATATTGATTCAACTTCAGGGTGATTCTATAGTGATTAATGAGTCAGGATAAAGCTTCTTATATCCGGATACATTCAGGTTTGATCAGAAACTTGAAGAAACTGCCATATCTACAAACCGGGTAAACAGGAATCATTTGGGTCCAAAGTGGGATAGCTTCTTAATCCTAGCTCCTATTATATTGATTCAACTTCAGGGTGATTCTAAACTGATTAATGAGTCAGGATAAAGCTTCTTATATCCGGATACATTCAGGTTTGATCAGAAGCTTGAAGAAATTGCCATATCTACAAACCGGGTAAACTGGAATCATTTGGGTCCAAAGTGGGATAACTTCTTAATCCTAGCTCCTATGATATTTATTCAACTTCAGGGTGATTCTAAACAGATTATTGAGTCAGGATAAAGCTTCTTATATCCGGATACATTCAGGTTTGATCAGAAGCTTGAAGAAATTGCCATATCTACAAACCGGGTAAACTGGAATCATTTGGGTCCAAAGTGGGATATCTTCTTAATCCTAGCTCCTATGATATTGATTCAACTTCAGGGTGATTCTAAACTGATTAATGAGTCAGGATAGAGCTTCTTATATCCGGATTCATTCATGTTTGATCAAAAACTTGAAGAAACTGCCTTATATACAAACTGGGTAAACTGGAATCATTTGGGTCCAAAGTGGGATAACTTCTTAATCCTAGCTCCTATGATATTTATTCAACTTCAGGGTGATTCTAAACAGATTATTGAGTCAGGATAAAGCTTCTTATATCCGGATACATTCAGGTTTGATCAGAAGCTTGAAGAAATTGCCATATCTACAAACCGGATAAACTGGAATCATTTGGGTCCAAAGTGGGATAACTTCTTAATCCTAGCTCCTATGATATTGATTCAACTTCAGGGTGATTCTAAACTGATTAATGAGTCAGGATAGAGCTTCTTATATCCGGATTCATTCAGGTTTGATCAGAAACTTGAAGAAACTGCCATATCTACAAACAGGGTAAACAGGAATCATTTGGGTCCAAAGTGGGATAACTTCTTAATCCTAGCTCCTATGATATTGATTCAACTTCAGGGTGATTATATACTGATTAATGAGTCAGGATAAAGCTTCTTATATCCGGATTCATTCAGGTTTGATCAGAAACTTGAAGAAACTGCCATATCTACAAACAGGGTAAACTGGAATCATTTGGGTCCAAAGTGGGATAACTTCTTAATCCTAGCTCCTATGATATTGATTCAACTTCAGGGTGATTCTATAGTGATTAATGAGTCAGGATAAAGCTTCTTATATCCGGATTCATTCAGGTTTGATCAGAAACTTGAAGAAACTGCCATATCTACAAACAGGGTAAACAGGAATCATTTGGGTCTAAAGTGGGATAGCTTCTTAATCCTAGCTCCTATTATATTGATTCAACTTCAGGGTGATTCTATACTGATTAATGAGTCAGGATAAAGCTTTTTATATCCGGATTCATTTAGGTTTTATCAGAAACTTGAAGAAACTGCCATATCTACAAACAGGGTAAACTGGAATCATTTGGGTCCAAAGTGGGATAACTTCTTAATCCTAGCTCCTATGATATTGATTCAACTTCAGGGTGATTCTAAACTGATTAATGAGTCAGGATAGAGCTTCTTGTATCCGGATTCATTCAGGTTTGATCAGAAACTTGAAGAAACTGCCATATCTACAAACAGGGTAAACCGGAATCATTTGGGTCCAAAGTGGGATAACTTCTTAATCCTAGCTCCTATGATATTGATTCAACTTCAGGGTGATTATATACTGATTAATGAGTCAGGATAAAGCTTCTTATATCCGGATTCATTCAGGTTTGATCAGAAACTTGAAGAAACTGTCATCTCTACAAACAGGGTAAACTGGAATCATTTGGGTCCAAAGTGGGATAACTTCTTAATCCTAGCTCCTATGATATTGATTCAACTTCAGGGTGATTCTATAGTGATTAATGAGTCAGGATAAAGCTTCTTATATCCGGATACATTCAGGTTTGATCAGAAACTTGAAGAAACTGCCATATCTACAAACCGGGTAAACAGGAATCATTTGGGTCCAAAGTGGGATAGCTTCTTAATCCTAGCTCCTATTATATTGATTCAACTTCAGGGTGATTCTAAACTGATTAATGAGTCAGGATAAAGCTTCATATATCCGGATACATTCAGGTTTGATCAGAAGCTTGAAGAAATTGCCATATCTACAAACCGGGTAAACTGGAATCATTTGGGTCCAAAGTGGGATAACTTCTTAATCCTAGCTCCTATGATATTTATTCAACTTCAGGGTGATTCTAAACAGATTATTGAGTCAGGATAAATCTTCTTATATCCGGATACATTCAGGTTTGATCAGAAGCTTGAAGAAATTGCCATATCTACAAACCGGGTAAACTGGAATCATTTGGGTCCAAAGTGGGATATCTTCTTAATCCTAGCTCCTATGATATTGATTCAACTTCAGGGTGATTCTAAACTGATTAATGAGTCAGGATAGAGCTTCTTATATCCGGATTCATTCATGTTTGATCAAAAACTTGAAGAAACTGCCATATATACAAACTGGGTAAACTGGAATCATTTGGGTCCAAATTGGGATAACTTCTTAATCCTAGCTCCTATGATATTTATTCAACTTCAGGGTGATTCTAAACAGATTATTGAGTCAGGATAAAGCTTCTTATATCCGGATACATTCATGTTTGATCAGAAGCTTGAAGAAATTGCCATATCTACAAACCGGATAAACTGGAATCATTTGGGTCCAAAGTGGGATAACTTCTTAATCCTAGCTCCTATGATATTGATTCAACTTCAGGGTGATTCTAAACTGATTAATGAGTCAGGATAGAGCTTCTTATATCCGGATTCATTCAGGTTTGATCAGAAACTTGAAGAAACTGCCATATCTACAAACAGGGTAAACAGGAATCATTTGGGTCCAAAGTGGGATAACTTCTTAATCCTAGCTCCTATGATATTTATTCAACTTCAGGGTGATTCTAAACAGATTATTGAGTCAGGATAAAGCTTCTTATATCCGGATACATTCAGGTTTGATCAGAAGCTTGAAGAAACTGCCATATCTACAAACAGGGTAAACTGGAATCATTTGGGTCCAAAGTGGGATAACTTCTTAATCCTAGCTCCTATGATATTTATTCAACTTCAGGGTGATTCTATAGTGATTAATGAGTCAGGATAAAGCTTCTTATATCCGGATTCATTCAGGTTTGATCAGAAACTTGAAGAAACTGCCATATCTACAAACAGGGTAAACAGGGATCATTTGGGTCTGAAGTGGGATAGCTTCTTAATCCTAGCTCCTATGATATTTATTCAACTTCAGGGTGATTCTAAACAGATTATTGAGTCAGGATAAAGCTTCTTATATCCGGATACATTCAGGTTTGATCAGAAGCTTGAAGAAATTGCCATATCTACAAACCGGGTAAACTGGAATCATTTGGGTCCAAAGTGGGATATCTTCATAATCCTAGCTCCTATGATATTGATTCAACTTCAGGGTGATTCTAAACTGATTAATGAGTCAGGATAAAGTTTCATATATCCGGATTCATTTAGGTTTGATCAGAAACTTGAAGAAACTGTCATATCTACAAATAGGGTAAACAGGAATCATTTGGGTCCAAAGTGGGATAACTTCTTAATCCTAGCTCCTATGATATTGATTCAACTTCAGGGTGATTATATACTGATTAATGAGTCAGGATAAAGCTTCTTATATCCGGATTCATTCAGGTTTGATCAGAAACTTGAAGAAACTGCCATATCTACAAACAGGGTAAACTGGAATCATTTGGGTCCAAAGTGGGATAACTTCTTAATCCTAGCTCCTATGATATTGATTCAACTTCAGGGTGATTCTATAGTGATTAATGAGTCAGGATAAAGCTTCTTATATCCGGATTCATTCAGGTTTGATCAGAAACTTGAAGAAACTGTCATATCTACAAACAGGGTAAACAGGAATCATTTGGGTCTAAAGTGGGATAGCTTCTTAATCCTAGCTCCTATTATATTGATTCAACTTCAGGGTGATTCTATACTGATTAATGAGTCAGGATAAAGCTTTTTATATCCGGATTCATTCAGGTTTTATCAGAAACTTGAAGAAACTGCCATATCTACAAACAGGATAAACTGGAATCATTTGGGTCCAAAGTGGGATAACTTCTTAATCCTAGCTCCTATGATATTGATTCAACTTCAGGGTGATTCTAATATGATTAATGAGTCAGGATAAATTTTCTTATATCCGGATTCATTCAGGTTTGATCAGAAACTTGAAGAAACTGCCATATCTACAAATAGGGTAAACTGGAATCATTTGGGTCCAAAGTGGGATAACTTCTTAATCCTAGCTCCTATGATATTGATTCAACTTCAGGGTGATTCTAAACTGATTAATGACTCAGGATAAAGCTTCTTATATCCGGCGTCATTCAGGTTTGATTAGAAACTTGAAGAAACTGCCATATCTACAAACAGGGTAAACTGGAATCATTTGGGTCCAAAGTGGGATAACTTCTTAATCCTAGCTCCTATGATATTGATTCAACTTCAGGGTGATTCTAAACTGATTAATGAGTCAGGATAGAGCTTCTTGTATCCGGATTCATTCAGGTTTGATCAGAAACTTGAAGAAACTGCCATATCTACAAACAGGGTAAACTGGAATCATTTGGGTCCAAAGTGGGATAACTTCATAATCCTAGCTCCTATGATATTGATTCAACTTCAGGGTGATTATATACTGATTAATGAGTCAGGATAAAGCTTCTTTTATCCGGATTCATTCAGGTTTGATCAGAAACTTGAAGAAACTGCCATCTCTACAAACAGGGTAAACTGGAATCATTTGGGTCCAAAGTGGGATAACTTCTTAATCCTAGCTCCTATGATATTGATTCAACTTCAGGGTGATTCTATAGTGATTAATGAGTCAGGATAAAGCTTCTTATATCCGGATACATTCAGGTTTGATCAGAAACTTGAAGAAACTGCCATATCTACAAACCGGGTAAACAGGAATCATTTGGGTCCAAAGTGGGATAGCTTCTTAATCCTAGCTCCTATTATATTGATTCAACTTCAGGGTGATTCTAAACTGATTAATGAGTCAGGATAAAGCTTCTTATATCCGGATACATTCAGGTTTGATCAGAAGCTTGAAGAAATTGCCATATCTACAAACCGGGTAAACTGGAATCATTTGGGTCCAAAGTGGGATAACTTCTTAATCCTAGCTCCTATGATATTGATTCAACTTCAGGGTGATTCTAAACTGATTAATGAGTCAGGATAGAGCTTCTTATATCCGGATTCATTCATGTTTGATCAAAAACTTGAAGAAACTGCCATATATACAAACAGGGTAAACTGGAATCATTTGGGTCCAAAGTGGGATAACTTCTTAATCCTAGCTCCTATGATATTTATTCAACTTCAGGGTGATTCTAAACAGATTATTGAGTCAGGATAAAGCTTCTTATATCCGGATACATTCAGGTTTGATCAGAAGCTTGAAGAAATTGCCATATCTACAAACCGGGTAAACTGGAATCATTTGGGTCCAAAGTGGGATAACTTCTTAATCCTAGCTCCTATGATATTTATTCAACTTCAGGGTGATTCTAAACAGATTATTGAGTCAGGATAAAGCTTCTTATATCCGGATACATTCAGGTTGTTAACTTGAAGAGATGAAATGGTGAAGCCATAAGTGTTGGGTGTAGATTGAGAGTGGTGCAAGAATAGGGCATGGCTTCCAGAGAATGTCTTGGAAGCTTCAGGAGGCTTCAGGAGTGTCTAAGAGTGTCAAGAAGTGATCTGATGGTTGTGCAAAGATAGGGTGAAGTCCAGGAGGGACTTAGGAGCATTGTTGAGGAGGATGGTCGAGTGTGCAAAGTCTGGGCGAGGTCGTACGGATTTGGTACGGACGTGGTACGGACCGTACGGATCCGTACGGACCGGTACGACCCAGAAATGCATAACTCGATCATTTGAGGCAGTTTAGGGCTTGTGCAAAGTCCGGGCGAAGTCTGGCATCAAGTGAGACATGTGCAATGTCTGGGTAAGGCATCTCTTAAGAGAAGAAGACAAAACTCTTAAGAGAAGAAGACAAAAGGGAGCTGGCACAAAACTCTTAAGAGAAGAAGACAAAACTCTTAAGAGAAGAAGACAAGGGAGAGGTCTGGACGAAATGGTCAAGGGACAGGCTGGCCTTGGCTGTAAAGACAAAGGGAGCCACGACCTGAACCTGGACAGAAGCATGGCTAGATTAGGAGGAGCCTAAAGAGAGCCAATCACAAGCAAGGAGCCAGCTTGCCAAGTTTGAATTAAAGCAACCTTATCCTTCCAGCCATCATAAATTACAAGAGTGCCATCTCATCTACACCATCCATTCTTCAAGTGATTTATCAGCCATTAGATATAGGTTTATGATGTTTCAGATTGTAAAGCCTATATAAGAACTTGTAAGTGGCGATTTGTAACTCTTAAGAGAGTTAGGGGGATTTCCCCTTCTCCTTCATAATTAAAAGAAGTTCTTTGATCAGATACTTTAGTCTACCCCTTTCTTAGTCTCTTAATCTATCAAAGTCTCCATTTCTGATCTGAGTTCATTCTTAATCACTCATAAACACTGTCCCTAATCTATCTCTCTAAATCGCCTAAAACAAACTCTTATACTGCCCATTTGGGATTCAAACACACAACCTGAGATAACCAGAGTAGAGATCTCTTAAAAATCTCATGGTATCAGAGCCAGGTTCATCTGAATCTGGTTCTTAGCTTCCGCAAAGCACACAAGCTCCTCCCATGTCATTTCAAGCCAAGAAGAAGCTCCATGGTCCAACAGGCTGTTCAACTCTTCAAGAAGAAGGTGTGCTCATCCATGGTGTCCAGAAGCTGTCTCTGGTCGTTCTACACTCTCTCATGACGCCCTTGAAGAAAAGAAGACTCTTGGAATCAAAGGCAAGAAGTGGTCTGATCAACCAAAGCTTCAAAGCCTTATCCAAGATGGTTCTTACTCACTGTCCAAGGAGAAAGGTGATAGCTTTCATCTGGTACTGGTGTGGCGTGTTGAACATGAAGAAAGGTGGAGTCTTTGACATGGAGAGTACAAGAGAAAGGTCCATGGAAGGAGGAGAAGATGGGGTCGACACCAAAAGCTCACTGCCTTGCCATGTTCTATGGAGTTTCAAGGAACTAACACTAGTTCCTTGGCTGTAAGAAAATTCTTTCTCTTGTTGTGAAGCTTGTGTATGTGAACTGAATATTGTATTGAACAGGTTGTGATGTTGTGTTGTGATTGAAAACCTGAGGATATGTTTAAAGATTGCTAAATTGTGAATTGTTTAGAATCTGTCCCAGGATGCTTATAGAGTCTTGTTTGGTGATTGAGTTTGGTATGCATGGACTTTAAAGTTCAAGGTTCTTTAAAGAGGATGTATACTTGTGGCTGCCTTATTTTTGAAGCATTAGATTCATGTCTAAATTGCTGATTAAAGGAGCCGTGTTTATTGTGGAAGTGTTGAGTGATGTTGCTGCCTTAGGTTGATACACTTGGATTCATGTCTAAGATGTAGTTAAGGCAGAAGTTAAATTGCCTAAGTAGCTTGTATTGTATCTTTTGAGATCTTGCTTGTGCTTAGAGAGGTAGCTGCCTTGTACTGAAGCATTAGACTCATATATAAATTGCTAAGTAAAGGAGCTTTAGTCATAGCTAAGTAGCTTGCATTGAATCTGTGTAGATGGTGCTTGTACTTAGAGTAGCTTGCAAAGATGTGAACAAGCTAATGCTTGATTCAATCTTGTGCAAAGCTTGAGACAGTGTGGGGATCAAGCTTGATGATTAGTCAAGGCTTGATCTCAAATGTTAGTTTCTGATCTTTGCTGGAGTTTAGTGATGTTTCAGGTTTCACAAGGAGTGTACCAGGTTCACTATCCATCCGAGTTAAAAGAGACAGAAGAATTTGCCATTGGGGTTCAATGGTAAAGAGTGGTGATGCGCCACTAATTGAGGGCCATTGGGTTTCAGTGGAGAAGTGTTATGGGAGTGGTGATGCGCCACTGATGCTTGAAGCTACTGAAGCTCACTTTCAAGCTTGGATCCCAAATACAATCCAAGCTTGAGGAGGGGAGCTAAGTGAGCTATCAAGCCGGTTCAAGAGAGGAGCCATTGCAAGCAGCTGAAGAAGGAGCCATTTGGGTTTAGGCAGTGGCGTGTCTAGACAAGAGAGCTTTCAGAGGGTTCTTGGCTATGGGAAGAGGAGACTTAATCAGTGCGGCTTCTAGTGTTGAGGTGACTGATGAGATGGAGCTTCCACAAGCAATCCAATCAAGATGGCGAGTTCAAGGTGTTGTAATGGAGTGTGATGCAGATCATGTAAGATGTTCCTTCCAAGCTTGACTTGTTCCACATGGTCAAGCTTGAGGGGGAGTGTTGAGACATGATCTGATCAAGGAGAGTCATTGGCGGTTATTCAAGAAGAGGAGCGGATCAGTTATGGAGCATAGTGAGGAATGATGAAGCGATCTCCAAGGCGGCTTCTAGAGTGAGGTGCTTGGTACTACAGTCTGAATCATCTTCATGTGGTTTCAGTAACATGGTGGGTTCCCTTAAGAAGAAGCAGTCAAGACTCAAGATGTATCTATCAAGGAAGATCAGAAGGTCCGAGCACTTGATCACAACAAGGAGGTTGTGAGAAAGGGGGAGAGTCATGATCTGTCTAAAGATGAGGTACAAGATATGTTGGTGATGAGCAAGGGAAGTGGTGAACGACCTTGCATCACATGAGGGCCATGATCCAGAGTCTTTGTGTCCCTTACATTGCTGGTAAGGCACAAAGACTCACTGGCCAATCCCTAGGCCTTGAGGAAACCTACTCTTTCCCTTACAAGGTTTTGTCCCAAAGGGTTTTCTTTGTAAGGGTTTTAACGAGGGGATTCTTCAAGGTTCCAAGCTTAACTCAGGATCTCTTAGAGTTAAGCTTGAGGGGGAGTGTTAACTTGAAGAGATGAAATGGTGAAGCCATAAGTGTTGGGTGTAGATTGAGAGTGGTGCAAGAATAGGGCATGGCTTCCAGAGAATGTCTTGGAAGCTTCAGGAGGCTTCAGGAGTGTCTAAGAGTGTCAAGAAGTGATCTGATGGTTGTGCAAAGATAGGGTGAAGTCCAGGAGGGACTTAGGAGCATTGTTGAGGAGGATGGTCGAGTGTGCAAAGTCTGGGCGAGGTCGTACGGATTTGGTACGGACGTGGTACGGACCGTACGGATCCGTACGGACCGGTACGACCCAGAAATGCATAACTCGATCATTTGAGGCAGTTTAGGGCTTGTGCAAAGTCCGGGCGAAGTCTGGCATCAAGTGAGACATGTGCAATGTCTGGGTAAGGCATCTCTTAAGAGAAGAAGACAAAACTCTTAAGAGAAGAAGACAAAAGGGAGCTGGCACAAAACTCTTAAGAGAAGAAGACAAAACTCTTAAGAGAAGAAGACAAGGGAGAGGTCTGGACGAAATGGTCAAGGGACAGGCTGGCCTTGGCTGTAAAGACAAAGGGAGCCACGACCTGAACCTGGACAGAAGCATGGCTAGATTAGGAGGAGCCTAAAGAGAGCCAATCACAAGCAAGGAGCCAGCTTGCCAAGTTTGAATTAAAGCAACCTTATCCTTCCAGCCATCATAAATTACAAGAGTGCCATCTCATCTACACCATCCATTCTTCAAGTGATTTATCAGCCATTAGATATAGGTTTATGATGTTTCAGATTGTAAAGCCTATATAAGAACTTGTAAGTGGCGATTTGTAACTCTTAAGAGAGTTAGGGGGATTTCCCCTTCTCCTTCATAATTAAAAGAAGTTCTTTGATCAGATACTTTAGTCTACCCCTTTCTTAGTCTCTTAATCTATCAAAGTCTCCATTTCTGATCTGAGTTCATTCTTAATCACTCATAAACACTGTCCCTAATCTATCTCTCTAAATCGCCTAAAACAAACTCTTATACTGCCCATTTGGGATTCAAACACACAACCTGAGATAACCAGAGTAGAGATCTCTTAAAAATCTCACAGGTTTGATCAGAAGCTTGAAGAAATTGCCATATCTACAAACCGGGTAAACTGGAATCATTTGGGTCCAAAGTGGGATATCTTCTTAATCCTAGCTCCTATGATATTGATTCAACTTCAGGGTGATTCTAAACTGATTAATGAGTCAGGATAGAGCTTCTTATATCCGGATTCATTCATGTTTGATCAAAAACTTGAAGAAACTGCCATATATACAAACAGGGTAAACTGGAATCATTTGGGTCCAAAGTGGGATAACTTCTTAATCCTAGCTCCTATGATATTTATTCAACTTCAGGGTGATTCTAAACAGATTATTGAGTCAGGATAAAGCTTCTTATATCCGGATACATTAAGGTTTGATCAGAAGCTTGAAGAAATTGCCATATCTACAAACCGGATAAACTGGAATCATTTGGGTCCAAAGTGGGATAACTTCTTAATCCTAGCTCCTATGATATTGATTCAACTTCAGGGTGATTCTAAACTGATTAATGAGTCAGGATAGAGCTTCTTATATCCGGATTCATTCAGGTTTGATCAGAAACTTGAAGAAACTGCCATATCTACAAATAGGGTAAACTGGAATCATTTGGGTCCAAAGTGGGATAACTTCTTAATCCTAGCTCCTATGATATTGATTCAACTTCAGGATGATTCTAAACTGATTAATGACTCAGGATAAAGCTTCTTATATCCGGATTCATTCAGGTTTGATTAGAAACTTGAAGAAACTGCCATATCTACAAACAGGGTAAACTGGAATCATTTGGGTCCAAAGTGGGATAACTTCTTAATCCTAGCTCCTATGATATTGATTCAACTTCAGGGTGATTCTAAACTGATTAATGAGTCAGGATAGAGCTTCTTGTATCCGGATTCATTCAGGTTTGATCAGAAACTTGAAGAAACTGCCATATCTACAAACAGGGTAAACTGGAATCATTTGGGTCCAAAGTGGGATAACTTCTTAATCCTAGCTCCTATGATATTGATTCAACTTCAGGGTGATTATATACTGATTAATGAGTAAGGATAAAGCTTCTTATATCTGGATTCATTCAGGTTTGATCAGAAACTTGAAGAAACTGCCATCTCTACAAACAGGGTAAACTGGAATCATTTGGGTCCAAAGTGGGATAACTTCTTAATCCTAGCTCCTATGATATTGATTCAACTTCAGGGTGATTCTATAGTGATTAATGAGTCAGGATAAAGCTTCTTATATCCGGATACATTCAGGTTTGATCAGAAACTTGAAGAAACTGCCATATCTACAAACCGGGTAAACAGGAATCATTTGGGTCCAAAGTGGGAG
>JABCMI010000302.1:0-48979 GCA_026261945.1 Hirschfeldia incana
TTTCTACATGATAGTAATCGAACCTGAATGAATCCGGATATAAGAAGCTTTATCGTGATTAATTAATCAGTTTAGAATCACCCTGAAGTTGAATCAACATCATACGAGCTAGGATTAAGAAGTTATCCCACTTTGGACCCAAATGTTTCCAGTTTACCCTGTTTGTAGAGATGGCAGTTTCTTCAACTTTCTAATCATACCTGAATGAATCCGGATATAAGAATCTATATCCTGACACTTTAATCAGTTTAGAATCACGCTGAAGTTGAATCAATATCATAGGAGCTAGGATTAAGAAGTTATCCCACTTTGGACCCAAGTTATTCCAGTTTACCCAGTTTGTAGATATGGAAGTTTCTACATGTTTGTAATCAAACCTGAATGAATCCGGATATAAGAAGCTTTATCCTGACTCATTAATCAGTTTAGAATCACCCTGAAGTTGAATCAATATCATAGGAGCTAGGATTAAGAAGTTATCCCACTTTGGACCCATGTGATTCCAGTTTACCAGTTTGTAGATATGGAAGTTTCTACATGAGTGTAATCAAACCTGAATGAATCCAGATATAATAATCTTTATCCTGACTCATTAATCAGTTTAGAATCACCCTGAAGTTGAATCAACATCATAGGAGCTAGGATTAAGAAGTTATCCCACTTTGGACCCAAATGATTCCAGTTTACCCTGTTTGTAGAGATGGCAGTTTCTTCAACTTTCTAATCATACCTGAATGAATCCGGATATAAGAATCTATATCCTGAAACTTTAATCAGTTTAGAATCACGCTGAAGTTGAATCAATATCATAGGAGATAGGATTAAGAAGTTATCCTACTTTGGACCCAAGTGATTCCAGTTTACCTAGTTTCTAGATATGAAAGTTTCTACATGATTGTAATCAAACCTGAATAAACCCGGATATAATAAGCTTTATCCTGACTCATTAATCAGTTTAGAATCCCCCTGAAGTTGAATCAACATCATAGGAGCTAGGATTAAGACGTTATCCTACTTTGGACCCAAATGATTCCAGTTTACCCTGTTTGTAGATATGGCAGTTTCTTCAAGTTTCTAATCTTACCTGAATGAATCCGGATATAAGAATCTATATCCAGACTCTTTAATCAGTTTAGAATCACCCTGAAGTTGAATCAATATCATAGGCGCTAGGACTAAGAAGTTATCCCACTTTGGACCCAAGTGATTCCAGTTTACCCAGTTTGTAGATATGGAAGTTTCTACATGTTTGTAATCAAACCGGAATGAATCAGGATATAAGAAGCTTTATCCTGACTCATTAATCAGTTTAGAATCACCCTGAAGTTTAATCAATATCATAGGAGCTAGAATTAAGATGTTATCCCACTTTGGACCCATGTGATTCCAGTTTACCCAGTTTGTAGATATGGAAGTTTCTACATGATTGTAATCAAACCTGAATGAATCCGGATATAAGAAGCTTTATCCTGATTCATTAATCAGTTTAGAATCACCCTAAAGTTGAATCAACATCATAGGAGCTAGGATTAAGAAGTTATCCCACTTTGGACCCAAATGATTCCAGTTTATCCTGTTTGTAGAGATGGCAGTTTCTTCAACTTTCTAATAATACCTGAATGAATCCGGATATAAGAATCTATATCCTGACACTTTAATCAGTTTCAAATCACCTGAAGTTGAATCAATATCATAGGAGCTAGGATTAAGAAGTTATCCCACTTTAGACCCAAGTGATTCCAGTTTATCCAGTTTGTAGATATGGAAGTTTCTACATGATTGTAATCAAACCTGAATGAATACGGATATAAGAAGCTTTAGTCTGACTCATTAATCAGTTTAGAATCACCCTGAAGTTGAATCAACATCATAGGAGCTAGGATTAAGAAGTTATCCCACTTTGGACCCAAATGATTCCAGTTTTCCCTGTTTGTAGAGATGGCAGTTTCTTCAACTTTCTAATCATACCTGAATGAATCCGGATATAAGAATCTATATCCTGACACTTTAATCAGTTTAGAATCACCCTGAAGTTGAATCAATATCATAGGAGCTAGGATTAAGAAGTTATCCAACTTTGGACCCAAATGATTCCAGTTTTTCCAGTTTGTAGATATGGAAGTTTCTACATGATTGTAATCAAACCTGAATGAATCCTGATATAAGAAGCTTTATCCTGATTCATTAATCAGTTTAGAATCACCCTGAAGTTGAATCAACATCATAGGAGCTAGGATTAAGAAGTTATCCCACTTTGGACCCAAATGATTCCAATTTACCCTGTTTGTAGAGATGGCAGTTTCTTCAACTTTCTAATCATACCTGAATGAATCCGGATATAAGAATCTATATCCTGACACTTTAATCAGTTTATAATCACCCTGAAGTTGAATCAATATCATAGGAGCTAGGATTAAGAAGTTGTCCCACTTTGGACCCAAGTGATTCTAGTTTACCCAGTTTGTAGATATGGAAGTTTCTACATGATTGTAATCAAACCTTAATGAATCCGGATATAAGAACCTTTATCCTGACTCATTAATCAGTTTAGAATCACCCTGAAGTTAAATCAATATCATAGGAGCTAGGATTAAGAAGTTATCCCATTTTTGATCCAATTGATTCCAGTTTACCCAGTTTGTAGATATAGAAGTTTCTACATGATTGTAATCAAACCTGAATGAATCCGGATATAAGAAGCTTTACCCTGAATCATTAATCAGTTTAGAATCACCCTTAAGATGAATCAACATCATAGGAGCTAAGATTAAGAAGTTATCCCACTTTGGACCCAAATGATTCCAGTTTTTCCTGTTTGTAGATATGGCAGTTTCTTCAAGTTTCTAATCATACCTGAATGAATGCGGATATAAGAATCTATATCCTGCCACTTTAATCAGTTTAGAATTACCCTGAAGTTTAATCAATATCATAGGAGCTAGGATTAAGAAGTTATCCCACTTTGGACCCAAGTGATTCCAGTTTACCCAGTTTGTAGATATGGGAGTTTCTACATGATTGTAATCAAACCTGAATGAATCCGGATATAAGAAGCTTTATCCTGATTCATTAATCAGTTTAGAATCACCCTGAAGCTGAATCAACATCATAGGAGCTAGGATTAAGAAGTTATTCCACTTTGGACCCAAATGATTCCAGTTTACCCTGTTTGTAGAGATGGCAGTTTCTTCAACTTTCTTATCATACCTGAATGAATCCGGATATAAGAATCTATATCCTGACACTTTAATCAGTTTAGAATCACCCTGAAGTTGAATCAATATCATAGGAGCTAGGAATAAGAAGTTATCCCACTTTGGACCCAAGTGATTCCAGTTTACCCAGTTTGTAGATATTGAAGTTTCTACATGATTGTAATCAAACCTGAATGAATCCGGATATAAGAAGCTTTACCCTGACTCATTAATCAGTTTATAATCACCCTAAAGTTGAATCAACTTCATAGGAGCTAGGATTAAGAAGTTATCCCACTTTGGACCCATATGATTCCAGTTTTCCCTGTTTGTAGATATGGCAGTTTCTTCAACTTTCTTATCATACTTGAATGAATCCGGATATAAGAATCTATATCCTGACACTTTAATCAGTTTAGAATCACCCTGAAGTTGAATCAATATCATAGGAGCTAGGATTAAGAAGTTATCCCACTTTGGACCCAAGTGATTCCAGTTTACCCAGTTTGTAGATATTGAAGTTTCTACATGATTGTAACCAAACCTGAATGAATCCGGATATAAGAAGCTTTATCCTGATTCATTAATCAGTTTAGAATCACCCTGAAGTTGAATAAACATCATAGGAGCTAGGATTAAGAAGTTATTCCACTTTGGACCCAAATGATTCCAGTTTACCCTGTTTGTAGAGATGGCAGTTTCTTCAACTTTCTAATCATACGTGAATGAATCCGGATATAAGAATCTATATCCTGACACTTTAATCAGTTTAGAATCACCCTGAAGTTGAATCAATATCATAGGAGCTAGGATTAAGAAGTTATCCCACTTTGGACCAAAGTGATTCCAGTTTACCCAGTTTGTAGATATGGAAGTTTCTACATGATTGTAATCAAACCTGAATGAATCCGGATATAAGAAGCTTTTCCCTGACTCATTAATCAGTTTACAATCACCCTGAAGTTGAATCAACATCATAGGAGCTAGGATTAAGAAGTTATCCCATTTTGGACCCAAATGATTCCAGTTTTCCCTGTTTGTAGATATGGCAGTTTCTTCAACTTTCTAATCATACCTGAATGAATCTGGATATAAGAATCTATATCCTGACACTTTAATCAGTTTAGAATCACCCTGAAGTTGAATCAATATCATAGGAGCTAGGATTAAGAAGTTATCCCACTTTGGACCCAAGTGATTCTAGTTTACCCAGTTTGTAGATATGGAAGTTTCTACATGATTGTAATCAAACCTGAATAAATCCGGATATAATAAGCTTTATCCTGACTCATTAATCAGTTTAGAATCACCCTGAAGTTGAATCAATATCAAAGGAGCTAGGAATAAGAAGTTATCCCACTTTGGACCCATGTGATTCCAGTTTACCAGTTTGTAGATATGGAAGTTTCTACATGAGTGTAATCAAACCTGAATGAATCCGGATATAAGAATCTTTATCCTGACTCATTAATTAGTTTAGAATCACCCTGAAGTTGAATCAACATCATAGGAGCTAGGATTAAGAAGTTATCCCACTTTGGACCCAAAATAATCCGGTTTACCCTGTTTGTAGATATGGCAGTTTCTTCAAGTTTCTAATCATACCTGAATGAATCCGGATATAAGAATCTATATCCTGACACTTTAATCAGTTTAGAATCACCCTGAAGTTGAATCAATAACATAGGAGCTAGGATTAAGAAGTTATCCCACTTTGGACCCAAATGATTCCAGTTTACCCAGTTTGTAGATATGGAAGTTTCTACATGATTGTAATCAAACCTGAATAAATCCGGATATAATAAGCTTTATCCTGACTCATTAATCAGTTTAGAATCACCCTGAAGTTGAATCAATATCAAAGGAGCTAGGAATAAGAAGTTATCCCACTTTGGACCCATGTGATTCCAGTTTACCAGTTTGTAGATATGGAAGTTTCTACATGAGTGTAATCAAACCTGAATGAATCCGGATATAAGAAGCTTTACCCTGGCTCATTAATCAGTTTAGAATCACCAAGAAGTTGAATAAACATCATAGGAGCTAGGATTAAGAAGTTATCCCACTTTGGACCCAAATGATTCTTGTTTACCCTGTTTGTAGAGATGGCAGTTTCTTCAACTTTCTAATCATACCTGAATGAATCCGGATATAAGAATCTATATCCTGACACTTTAATCAGTTCAGAATCACCCTGAAGTTGAATCAATATGATAGGAGCAAGGATTAAGAAGTTATCCCACTTTGGACGCAAGTGATTCCAGTTTACCCAGTTTGTAGATATGGAAGTTTCTACTTGATTGTAATCAAACCTGAATGAATCCGGATATAAGAAGCTTTACCCTGACTCATTAATCAGTTTAGAATCACCCTGAAGCTGAATCAACATCATAGGAGCTAGGATTAAGAAGTTATCCCACTTTGGACCCAAATGATTCCAGTTTTCCCTGTTTGTAGATATGGTAGTTTCTTCAAGTTTCTAATCATACCTGAATGAATCCGGATATAAGAATCTATATCCTGACACTTTAATCAGTTTAGAATCACCCTGAAGTTGAATCAATATCATAGGAGCTAGGATTAAGAAGTTATCCCACTTTGGACCCAAGTGATTCCAGTTTACCCAGTTTGTAGATATGGAAGTTTCTACATGATTGTAATCAAACCTGAATGAATCCGGATATAAGAACCTTTATCCTGACTCATTAATCAGTTTAGAATCACCCTGAAGTTAAATCAATATCATAGGAGTTAGGATTAAGAAGTTATCCCATTTTTGATCCAAGTGATTCCAGTTTACCCAGTTTGTAGATATGGAAGTTTCTACATGATTGTAATCAAACCTGAATGAATCCAGATATAAGAAGCTTTACCCTGACTCATTAATCAGTTTAGAATCACCCTTAAGTTGAATCAACATTATAGGAGCTAAGATTAAGAAGTTATCCCACTTTGGACCCAAATGATTCCAGTTTTTCCTGTTTGTAGATATGGCAGTTTCTTCAAGTTTCTAATCTTACCTGAATGAATGCGGATATAAGAATCTATATCCTGCCACTTTAATCAGTTTAGAATTACCCTGAAGTTTAATCAATATCATAGGAGCTAGAATTAAGAAGTTATCCCACTTTGGACCCAAGTGATTCCAGTTTACCCAGTTTGTAGATATGGGAGTTTCTACATGATTGTAATCAAACCTGAATGAATCCGGATATAAGAAGCTTTATCCTGATTCATTAATCAGTTTAGAATCACACTGAAGCTGAATCAACATCATAGGAGCTAGGATTAAGAAGTTATTCCACTTTGGACCCAAATGATTCCAGTTTACCCTGTTCGTAGAGATGGCAGTTTCTTCAACTTTCTTATCATACCTGAATGAATCCGGATATAAGAATCTATATCCTGACACTTTAATCAGTTTAGAATCACCCTGAAGTTGAATCAATATCATAGGAGCTATGATTAAGAAGTTATCCCACTTTGGGCCCAAGTGATTCCAGTTTACCCAATTTGTAGATATTGAAGTTTCTACATGATTGTAATCAAACCTGAATGAATCCGGATATAAGAAGCTTTACCCTGACTCATTAATCAGTTTAGAATCACCCTGAAGTTGAATCAACATCATAGGAGCTAGGATTAAGAAGTTATCCCACTTTGGACCCATATGATTCCAGTTTTCCCTGTTTGTAGATATGGCAGTTTCTTCAACTTTCTTATCATATTTGAATGAATCCGGATATAAGAATCTATATCCTGACACTTTAATCAGTTTAGAATCACCCTGAAGTTGAATCAATATCATAGGAGCTAGGATTAAGAAGTTATCCCACTTTGGACCCAAGTGATTCCAGTTTACCCAGTTTGTAGATATTGAAGTTTCTACATGATTGTAATCAAACCTGAATGAATCCGGATATAAGAAGCTTTACCCTGACTCATTAATCAGTTTAGAATCACCCTGAAGTTGAATCAACATCATAGGAGCTAGGATTAAGAAGTTATCCCACTTTGGACCCATATGATTCCAGTTTTCCCTGTTTGTAGATATGGCAGTTTCTTCAACTTTCTTATCATACTTGAATGAATCCGGATATAAGAATCTATATCCTTGACACTTTAATCAGTTTAGAATCACCCTGAAGTTGAATTAATATCATAGGAGCTAGGATTAAGAAGTTATCCCACTTTGGACCCAAGTGATTCCAGTTTACCCAGTTTGTAGATATTGAAGTTTCTACATGATTGTAACCAAACCTGAATGAATCCGGATATAAGAAGCTTTATCCTGATTCATTAATCAGTTTAGAATCACCCTGAAGTTGAATAAACATCATAGGAGCTAGGATTAAGAAGTTATTCCACTTTGGACCCAAATGATTCCTGTTTACCCTGTTTGTAGAGATGGCAGTTTCTTCAACTTTCTAATCATACGTGAATGAATCCGGATATAAGAATCTATATCCTGACACTTTAATCAGTTTAGAATCACCCTGAAGTTGAATCAATATCATAGGAGCTAGGATTAAGAAGTTATCCCACTTTGGACCAAAGTGATTCCAGTTTACCCAGTTTGTAGATATGGAAGTTTCTACATGATTGTAATCAAACCTGAATGAATCCGGATATAAGAAGCTTTTCCCTGACTCATTAATCAGTTTACAATCACCCTGAAGTTGAATCAACATCATAGGAGCTAGGATTAAGAAGTTATCCCATTTTGGACCCAAATGATTCCAGTTTTCCCTGTTTGTAGATATGGCAGTTTCTTCAACTTTCTAATCATACCTGAATGAATCTGGATATAAGAATCTATATCCTGACACTTTAATCAGTTTAGAATCACCCTGAAGTTGAATCAATATCATAGGAGCTAGGATTAAGAAGTTATTCCACTTTGGACCCAAGTGATTCTAGTTTACCCAGTTTGTAGATATGGAAGTTTCTACATGATTGTAATCAAACCTGAATAAATCCGGATATAATAAGCTTTATCCTGACTCATTAATCAGTTTAGAATCACCCTGAAGTTGAATCAATATTAAAGGAGCTAGGAATAAGAAGTTATCCCACTTTGGACCCATGTGATTCCAGTTTACCAGTTTGTAGATATGGAAGTTTCTACATGAGTGTAATCAAACCTGAATGAATCCGGATATAAGAATCTTTATCCTGACTCATTAATTAGTTTAGAATCACCCTGAAGTTGAATCAACATCATAGGAGCTAGGATTAAGAAGTTATCCCACTTTGGACCCAAAATAATCCGGTTTACCCTGTTTGTAGATATGGCAGTTTCTTCAAGTTTCTAATCATACCTGAATGAATCCGGATATAAGAATCTATATCCTGACACTTTAATCAGTTTAGAATCACCCTGAAGTTGAATCAATATCATAGGAGCTAGGATTAAGAAGTTATCCCACTTTGGACCCAAATGATTCCAGTTTACCCAGTTTGTAGATATGGAAGTTTCTACATGATTGTAATCAAACCTGAATAAATCCGGATATAATAAGCTTTATCCTGACTCATTAATCAGTTTAGAATCACCCTGAAGTTGAATCAATATCAAAGGAGCTAGGAATAAGAAGTTATCCCACTTTGGACCCATGTGATTCCAGTTTTCCAGTTTGTAGATATGGAAGTTTCTACATGAGTGTAATCAAACCTGAATGAATCCGGATATAAGAAGCTTTACCCTGGCTCATTAATCAGTTTAGAATCACCATGAAGTTGAATAAACATCATAGGAGCTAGGATTAAGAAGTTATCCCACTTTGGACCCAAATGATTCTTGTTTACCCTGTTTGTAGAGATGGCAGTTTCTTCAACTTTCTAATCATACCTGAATGAATCCGGATATAAGAATCTATATCCTGACACTTTAATCAGTTCAGAATCACCCTGAAGTTGAATCAATATGATAGGAGCAAGGATTAAGAAGTTATCCCACTTTGGACGCAAGTGATTCCAGTTTACCCAGTTTGTAGATATGGAAGTTTCTACATGATTGTAATCAAACCTGAATGAATCCGGATATAAGAAGCTTTACCCTGACTCATTAATCAGTTTAGAATCACACTGAAGCTGAATCAACATCATAGGAGCTAGGATTAAGAAGTTATCCCACTTTGGACCCAAATGATTCCAGTTTTCCCTGTTTGTAGATATGGTAGTTTCTTCAAGTTTCTAATCATACCTGAATGAATCCGGATATAAGAATCTATATCCTGACACTTTAATCAGTTTAGAATCACCCTGAAGTTGAATCAATATCATAGGAGCTAGGATTAAGAAGTTATCCCACTTTGGACCCAAGTGATTCCAGTTTACCCAGTTTGTAGATATGGAAGTTTCTACATGATTGTAATCAAACCTGAATGAATCCGGATATAAGAACCTTTATCCTGACTCATTAATCAGTTTAGAATCACCCTGAAGTTAAATCAATATCATAGGAGTTAGGATTAAGAAGTTATCCCATTTTTGATCCAAGTGATTCCAGTTTACCCAGTTTGTAGATATGGAAGTTTCTACATGATTGTAACCAAACCTGAATGAATCCGGATATAAGAAGCTTTATCCTGATTCATTAATCAGTGTAGAATCACCCTGAAGTTGAATCAACATCATAGGAGCTAGGATTAAGATGTTATCCCACTTTGGACCCATGTGATTCCAGTTTACCCAGTTTGTAGATATGGAAGTTTCTACATGATTGTAACCAAACCTGAATGAATCCGGATATAAGAAGCTTTATCCTGATTCATTAATCAGTTTAGAATCACCCTGAAGTTGAATCAACATCATAGGAGCTAGGATTAAGAAGTTATTCCACTTTGGACCCAAATGATTCCAGTTTACCCTGTTTGTAGAGATGGCAGTTTCTTCAACTTTCTAATCATACCTGAATGAATCCGGATATAAGAATCTATATCCTGACACTTTAATCAGTTTAGAATCACCCTGAAGTTGAATCAATATCATAGGAGCTAGGATTAAGAAGTTATCCCACTTTGGACCCAAGTGATTCCAGTTTACCCAGTTTGTAGATATTGAAGTTTCTACATGATTTTAATCAAACCTGAATGAATCCGGATATAAGAAGTTTTACCCTGACTCATTAATCAGTTTAGAATCGCCCTGAAGTTGAATCAACATCATAGGAGCTAGGATTAAGAAGTTATCCCACTTTGGACCCAAATGATTCCAGTTTACCCTGTTCGAGATATGGCAGTTTCTTCAAGTTTCTAATCATACCTGAATGAATCCGGATATAAGAATCTATATCCTGACACTTTAATCAGTTTAGAATCACCCTGAAGTTGAATCAATATCATAGGAGCTAGGATTAAGAAGTTATCCCACTTTGGACCCATGTGATTCCAGTTTACCCAGTTTGTAGATATGGAAGTTTCTAAATAATTGTAATCAAACCTGAATGAATCCAGATATAAGAAGCTTTATCCTGATTCATTAATAAGTTTAGAATCACCCTGAAGTTGAATGAACATCATAGGAGCTAGGATTAAGAAGTTATCCCACTTTGGACCCAAATGATTCAGTTTTCCCTGTTTGTAGATATGACAGTTTCTTCAACTTTCTAATCATACCTGAATGAATCCGGATATAATAATCTATAATATGACACTTTAATCAGTTTAGAATCACCCTGAAGTTGAATCAATATCATAGGAGCTAGGATTAAGAAGTTATCCCACTTTGGACCCAAGTGATTCCAGTTTACCCAGTTTGTAGATATGGAAGTTTCTACATGATTGTAATCAAACCTGAATGAATCCGGATATAAGAAGATTTTCCCTGACTCATTAATCAGTTTACAATCACCCTGAAGTTGAATCAATATCATAGGAGCTAGGATTAAGAAGTTATCCCACATTGCACCCATGTGATTCCAGTTTACCAGTTTGTAGATATAGAATTTTCTACATGAGTGTAATCAAACCTGAATGAATCCGGATATAAGAATCTTTATCCTGACTCATTAATCAGTTTAGAATCACCCTGAAGTTGAATCAACATCATAGGACCTAGGATTAAGAAGTTATCCCACTTTGGACCCAAATGATTCCAGTTTACCCCGTTTGTAGAGATGGCAGTTTCTTCAACTTTCTAATCATATCTCAATGAATCCGGATATAAGAATCTATATCCTGACACTTTAATCAGTTTAGAATCACCCTGAAGTTAAATCAATATCATAGGAGCTAGGATTAAGAAGTTATCCCACTTTGGACCCAAGTGATTCCAGTTTACCCAGTTTGTAGATATGGAAGTTTCTACATGATTGTAATCAAACCTGAATGAATCCGGATATAAAAAGCTTTATCCTGACTCATTAATCAGTTTAGAATCACCCTGAAGTTGAATCATTATCATAGGAGCTAGGATTAAGAAGTTATCCCACTTTGGATCCAAGTGATTCCAGTTTACCCAGTTTGTAGATATGGAAGTTTCTACATGATTGTAATCAAACCTGAATGAATCCGGATATAAGAAGCTTTATCCTGACTCATTAATCAGTTTACAATCACCCTGAAGTTGAATCAACATCATAGGAGCTAGGATTAAGAAGTTATCCCACTTTGGACCTAAATGATTCCAGTTTTCCCTGTTTGTAGATATGGCCGTTTCTTCAACTTTCTA
Organism: Hirschfeldia incana; assembly: GCA_026261945.1. Classification (NCBI taxonomy): domain Eukaryota; kingdom Viridiplantae; phylum Streptophyta; class Magnoliopsida; order Brassicales; family Brassicaceae; genus Hirschfeldia; species Hirschfeldia incana. Next base: position 11,868 of record JABCMI010000302.1, read on the forward strand.
ATCATACCTGAATGAATCTAGATATAAGAATCTATATCCTGACACTTTAATCAGTTTAGAATCACCCTGAAGTTGAATCAATATCATAGGAGCTAGGATTAAGAAGTTATCCCACTTTGGACCCAAGTGATTCTACTTTACCCAGTTTGTAGATATGGAAGTTTCTACATGATTGTAATCAAACCTGAATAAATCCGGATATAATAAGCTTTATCCTGACTCATTAATCAGTTTAGAATCACCCTGAAGTTGAATCAATATCAAAGGACCTAGGAATAAGAAGTTATCCCACTTTGGACCCATGTGATTCCAGTTTACCAGTTTGTAGATATGGAAGTTTCTACATGAGTGTAATCAAACCTGAATGAATCCGGATATAAGAATCTTTATCCTGACTCATTAATTAGTTTAGAATCACCCTGAAGTTGAATCAACATCATAGGAGCGAGGATTAAGAAGTTATCCCACTTTGGACCCAAAATATTCCAGTTTACCCTGTTTGTAGATATGGCAGTTTCTTCAAGTTTCTAATCATACCTGAATGAATCCGGATATAAGAATCTATATCCTGACACTTTAATCAGTTTAGAATCACCCTGAAGTTGAATCAATATCATAGGAGCTAGGATTAAGAAGTTATCCCACTTTGGACCCAAGTGATTCCAGTTTACCCAGTTTGTAGATATGGAAGTTTCTACATGATTGTAATCAAACCTGAATAAATCCGGATATAATAAGCTTTATCCTGACTCATTAATCAGTTTAGAATCACCCTGAAGTTGAATCAATATCAAAGGAGCTAGGAATAAGAAGTTATCCCACTTTGGACCCATGTGATTCCAGTTTACCAGTTTGTAGATATGGAAGTTTCTACATGAGTGTAATCAAACCTGAATGAATCCGGATATAAGAAGCTTTACCCTGGCTCATTAATCAGTTTAGAATCACCCTGAAGTTGAATAAACATCATAGGAGCTAGGATTAAGAAGTTATCCCACTTTGGACCCAAATGATTCCAGTTTACCCTGTTTGTAGAGATGGCAGTTTCTTCAACTTTCTAATCATACCTGAATAAATCCGGATATAAGAATCTATATCCTGACACTTTAATCAGTTTAGAATCACCCTGAAGTTGAATCAATTTCATAGGAGCTAGGATTAAGAAGTTATCCCACTTTGGACCCAAGTGATTCCAGTTTACCCAGTTTGTAGATATTGAAGTTGCTACATGATTTTAATCAAACCTGAATGAATCCGGATATAAGAAGTTTTACCCTGACTCATTAATCAGTTTAGAATCGCCCTGAAGTTGAATCAACATCATAGGAGCTAGGATTAAGAAGTTATCCCACTTTGGATCCAAATGATTCCAGTTTACCCTGTTCGTAGATATGGAAGTTTCTTCAAGTTTCTAATCATATCTGAATGAATCCGGATATAAGAATCTATATCCTGACACTTTAATCAGTTTAGAATCACCCTGAAGTTGAATCAATATCATAGGAGCTAGGATTAAGAAGTTATCCCACTTTGGACCCATGTGATTCCAGTTTACCCAGTTTGTAGATATGGAAGTTTCTACATGATTGTAATCAAACCTGAATGAATCCAGATATAAGAAGCTTTATCCTGATTCATTAATAAGTTTAGAATCACCCTGAAGTTGAATCAACATCATAGGAGCTAGGATTAAGAAGTTATCCCACTTTGGACCCAAATGATTCAGTTTTCCCTGTTTGTAGATATGACAGTTTCTTCAACTTTCTAATCATACCTGAATGAATCCGGATATAATAATCTATATCCTGACACTTTAATCAGTTTAGAATCACCCTGAAGTTGAATCAATATCATAGGAGCTAGGATTAAGAAGTTATCCCACTTTGGACCCAAGTGATTCCAGTTTACCCAGTTTGTAGATATGGAAGTTTCTACATGATTGTAATCAAACCTGAATGAATCCAGATTTAAGAAGCTTTTCCCTGACTCATCAATCAGTTTAGAATCACCCTGAAGTTGAATCAATATCATAGGAGCTAGGATTAAGAAGTTATCCCACATTGGACCCATGTGATTCCAGTTTACCAGTTTGTAGATATAGAAGTTTCTACATGAGTGTAATCAAACCTGAATGAATCCGGATATAAGAATCTTTATCCTGACTCATTAATCAGTTTAGAATCACCCTGAAGTTGAATCAACATCATAGGACCTAGGATTAAAAAGTTATCCCACTTTGGACCCAAATGATTCCAGTTTACCCTGTTTGTAGAGATGGCAGTTTCTTCAACTTTCTAATCATACCTTAATGAATCCGGATATAAGAATCTATATCCTGACACTTTAATCAGTTTAGAATCACCCTGAAGTTAAATCAATATCATAGGAGCTAGGATTAAGAAGTTATCCCACTTTGGACCCAAGTGATTCCAGTTTACCCAGTTTGTAGATATGGAAGTTTCTACATGATTGTAATCAAACCTGAATGAATCCGGATATAAAAAGCTTTATCCTGACTCATTAATCAGTTTAGAATCACCCTGAAGTTGAATCAATATCATAGGAGCTAGGATTAAGAAGTTATCCCACTTTGGATCCAAGTGATTCCAGTTTACCCAGTTTGTAGATATGGAAGTTTCTACATGATTGTAATCAAACCTGAATGAATCCGGATATAAGAAGCTTTATCCTGACTCATTAATCAGTTTACAATCACCCTGAAGTTGAATCAACATCATAGGAGCTAGGATTAAGAAGTTATCCCACTTTGGACCCAAATGATTCCAGTATACCCTGTTTGTAGATATGGCAGTTTCTTCAAGTTTCTAATCATACCTGAATGAATCCGGATATAAGAATCTATATCCTGACACTTTAATCAGTTTAGAATCACCCTGAAGTTGAATCAATATCATAGGAGCTAGGATTAAGAAGTTATCCCACTTTGGACCCAAGTGATTCCAGTTTACCCAGTTTGTAGATATGGAAGTTTCTACATGATTGTAATCAAACCTGAATAAATCCGGATATAATAAGCTTTATCCTGACTCATTAATCAGTTTAGAATCACCCTGAAGTTGAATCAATATCAAAGGAGCTAGGAATAAGAAGTTATCCCACTTTGGACCCATGTGATTCCAGTTTACCAGTTTGTAGATATGGAAGTTTCTACATGAGTGTAATCAAACCTGAATGAATCCGGATATAAGAAGCTTTACCCTGGCTCATTAATCAGTTTAGAATCACCCTGAAGTTGAATAAACATCATAGGAGCTAGGATTAAGAAGTTATCCCACTTTGGACCCAAATGATTCCAGTTTACCCTGTTTGTAGAGATGGCAGTTTCTTCAACTTTCTAATCATACCTGAATAAATCCGGATATAAGAATCTATATCCTGACACTTTAATCAGTTTAGAATCACCCTGAAGTTGAATCAATTTCATAGGAGCTAGGATTAAGAAGTTATCCCACTTTGGACCCAAGTGATTCCAGTTTACCCAGTTTGTAGATATTGAAGTTGCTACATGATTTTAATCAAACCTGAATGAATCCGGATATAAGAAGTTTTACCCTGACTCATTAATCAGTTTAGAATCGCCCTGAAGTTGAATCAACATCATAGGAGCTAGGATTAAGAAGTTATCCCACTTTGGATCCAAATGATTCCAGTTTACCCTGTTCGTAGATATGGAAGTTTCTTCAAGTTTCTAATCATATCTGAATGAATCCGGATATAAGAATCTATATCCTGACACTTTAATCAGTTTAGAATCACCCTGAAGTTGAATCAATATCATAGGAGCTAGGATTAAGAAGTTATCCCACTTTGGACCCATGTGATTCCAGTTTACCCAGTTTGTAGATATGGAAGTTTCTACATGATTGTAATCAAACCTGAATGAATCCAGATATAAGAAGCTTTATCCTGATTCATTAATAAGTTTAGAATCACCCTGAAGTTGAATCAACATCATAGGAGCTAGGATTAAGAAGTTATCCCACTTTGGACCCAAATGATTCAGTTTTCCCTGTTTGTAGATATGACAGTTTCTTCAACTTTCTAATCATACCTGAATGAATCCGGATATAATAATCTATATCCTGACACTTTAATCAGTTTAGAATCACCCTGAAGTTGAATCAATATCATAGGAGCTAGGATTAAGAAGTTATCCCACTTTGGACCCAAGTGATTCCAGTTTACCCAGTTTGTAGATATGGAAGTTTCTACATGATTGTAATCAAACCTGAATGAATCCAGATTTAAGAAGCTTTTCCCTGACTCATCAATCAGTTTAGAATCACCCTGAAGTTGAATCAATATCATAGGAGCTAGGATTAAGAAGTTATCCCACATTGGACCCATGTGATTCCAGTTTACCAGTTTGTAGATATAGAAGTTTCTACATGAGTGTAATCAAACCTGAATGAATCCGGATATAAGAATCTTTATCCTGACTCATTAATCAGTTTAGAATCACCCTGAAGTTGAATCAACATCATAGGACCTAGGATTAAAAAGTTATCCCACTTTGGACCCAAATGATTCCAGTTTACCCTGTTTGTAGAGATGGCAGTTTCTTCAACTTTCTAATCATACCTTAATGAATCCGGATATAAGAATCTATATCCTGACACTTTAATCAGTTTAGAATCACCCTGAAGTTAAATCAATATCATAGGAGCTAGGATTAAGAAGTTATCCCACTTTGGACCCAAGTGATTCCAGTTTACCCAGTTTGTAGATATGGAAGTTTCTACATGATTGTAATCAAACCTGAATGAATCCGGATATAAAAAGCTTTATCCTGACTCATTAATCAGTTTAGAATCACCCTGAAGTTGAATCAATATCATAGGAGCTAGGATTAAGAAGTTATCCCACTTTGGATCCAAGTGATTCCAGTTTACCCAGTTTGTAGATATGGAAGTTTCTACATGATTGTAATCAAACCTGAATGAATCCGGATATAAGAAGCTTTATCCTGACTCATTAATCAGTTTACAATCACCCTGAAGTTGAATCAACATCATAGGAGCTAGGATTAAGAAGTTATCCCACTTTGGACCCAAATGATTCCAGTATACCCTGTTTGTAGATATGGCAGTTTCTTCAAGTTTCTAATCATACCTGAATGAATCCGGATATAAGAATCTATATCCTGACACTTTAATCAGTTTAGAATCACCCTGAAGTTGAATCAATATCATAGGAGCTAGGATTAAGAAGTTATCCCACTTTGGACCCAAGTGATTCCAGTTTACCCAGTTTGTAGATATGGAAGTTTCTACATGATTGTAATCAAATGGTGTAGCCTGGAATGGCTGTCTCTCCCTGGATCTCTTGAAGGGGGCGTGGGTGGATGATAGGCGATGGAGATGGTCCTCTCCTTAGAGTTATGTGATGCTCTAAAGATGGCTTTCTGCTCCACTGACACAGGATCACCCTGCTTAGTGTCTAGAATGGATTACAGAGATAATCCTTGCAAACAGAGAATCAAAGACTCAATCTGTTTCAAGGCTTGTGGATTGATGTGGGACACAAGAGATATGGCTCTTCTCCTGATACTCCAAGGCTTCTGATCTAGATATGACACACCAAATCAGAGAACCCAAGCTGGATATTACACACCAGCAGAATTGAGAGAAAACTCAAAACAAAGAGAAAAAATGACGATTCAAAGTTGACTCTCTCTTGGCTGCTGCCATGAGTTTTAAAACAAAAACAAGGTCTAACCTAACCAATTTGGTTAGCCAAAAACGAAATCCCCTTCTAATCCCAATTAAAATTGGTTTACTAATCCTAATTGTCTCTGGTTTAAATTAAATGAAAAGCCCAATAACCAGAAACATTACAATTGAATCAAATTGAACCAACAGGCTGGTTTGTCTTGGTTATCTTCCTTGGAAAGACCACCCACGAAATTGGCTAAGTGTAGAAGCCTCTCCTCTTGTGCTCTCAGCCTTTATCTAGTCATTGGTCCAATCCACACACTTGCTGGCTCTCCTGGTGTCTCTTGCTGGTTCTGCTCCTGGTCTTGGTTCTCCTCATTAGTAGCCTCCTCATCAGTGTCACTCAGCTCCTCCTCAAGGTCTCTGGTCATGGCTACACCATCCCCTCCTCCTTTAAAAGGATTTGACCTCAAATCCAAGCTTTGTATGATGATAGAACCTTGATCACTCAACACCAGATTGCATGATGTGGCCTTGAGAGATATCCTCACTTCTCCAATTTTTCCAGGGTCAAATACAAAGCTCTGCAATCCTTTCTCATGTCTCAATAACATCTTGGAACTTTTCTCAAGGCATGTAGCTTCTAAGGTAGATGATTCCTCCACTTTGTTGAGTTTAAAGCTGTATGCTTCTCTCCAGGATGATACTACACACGTCCTGCACATTAACATGAGACCATATACTCTCAGTTTAACCTTCTTCTGGTCAGGTGGTCGTGTGGTTTTGTCCCCATACTCATCCTCCAGTTCTGGCTTCTCTTTAACCACCACCAGTTCCTGTTTATCTCTTCTCAGCTTGTTTTGATCAGTTATGAAGCTGATAAAGGATCTGTTGCCTCCTGTTCTTCCTCTATGTTTACTGCAGCTAGTTAGAATCACTCCATCCTCTCTCCCTTCAAAAAGATTTGACCTCAAATCTTGTTCTTTAGGAGTGAATGAACCCTGCAAATCAAGCTTGTATGAAACTGTTTTCTGACCCAGAAAGTTGTTACTTCTTCTACCAACACTCAAGCTTCCTCCTGGTTCAAAAACAACATGTTGCAGTCCCTTGACAACTCTCAGATGCTCTACTAAGCTAAGCTGAAGACATACCATAGGTCTGATCAGAAATTCACAAGTTAAACTATTAAAGTTATCACCTTTCTCAACAGTAGAAAGCACCAATTCAAGAGCCTTAGATGACCCTCCAGGAACTTTTTCTTCTTGTTTCCTTTGGTCAGGCACGTAGCCACACTCATCTTCTGCAACTTGTGCCTCCTCCTCTAGTTTTAGAAAAAATGTTGTTGGTTCTGGTTCAGTTTCATGACTCTCCTCAATCTGTCTTTTTGGTGAAGCTAATATAGAAGTTTGCAGCTTTTCCTCCTCTCTTTCCAATGATAGATCAGGAACCACAGATCTTCTCTCAGCTGGTTTTGATGGCAATTCAGACCAACATGCAGGCTTATCTAGAGTAGCAAGCTTTGTTGCTGCTCCTGGTTTTAGTTCAGGAAGTTTCCACTGCAAGATAAACCTCTTCTTCATCAAGGTCTTCATCTCAATCCATGAAGTAATTTGTGATTTTTTTTCAAATCTCCTAGTCTGAGAAACCCTCTGCCACCATGAGAATGCACTTCCACAGAGTCCATTGACTGCTAGACATACCTTTTTCTTTTCAGTGTAGTATTGGAGTCCAAAGAGAAACTCCATCTTCTTTTCCCAATAAAGGTATGCTTCTGTATCAATCTTCCCATAGAATAATGGAATTGTAAGCTCTTCTTCATATCCAGACATATCATACAGCTTGTTAACTGACAGATTTCGTGTTCCTTGTTTAAAACTTCAAACCCTAACCTTCAACCAGGCTCTGATACCACTTGGTGTAGCCTGGAATGGCTGTCTCTCCCTGGATCTCTTGAAGGGGGCGTGGGTGGATGATAGGCGATGGAGATGGTCCTCTCCTTAGAGTTATGTGATGCTCTAAAGATGGCTTTCTGCTCCACTGACACAGGATCACCCTGCTTAGTGTCTAGAATGGATTACAGAGATAATCCTTGCAAACAGAGAATCAAAGACTCAATCTGTTTCAAGGCTTGTGGATTGATGTGGGACACAAGAGATCTGGCTCTTCTCCTGATACTCCAAGGCTTCTGATCTAGATATGACACACCAAATCAGAGAACCCAAGCTGGATATTACACACCAGCAGAATTGAGAGAAAACTCAAAACAAAGAGAAAAAAATGTCGATTCAAAGTTGACTCCCTCTTGGCTGCTGCCATGAGTTTTAAAACAAAAACAAGGTCTAACCTAACCAATTTGGTTAGCCAAAAACGAAATCCCCTTCTAATCCCAATTAAAATTGGTTTACTAATCCTAATTGTCTCTGGTTTAAATTAAATGAAAAGCCCAATAACCAGAAACATTACAATTGAATCAAATTGAACCAACAGGCTGGTTTGTCTTGGTTATCTTCCTTGGAAAGACCACCCACGAAATTGGCTAAGTGTAGAAGCCTCTCCTCTTGTGCTCTCAGCCTTGATCTAGTCATTGGTCCAATCCACACACTTGCTGGCTCTCCTGGTGTCTCTTGCTGGTTCTGCTCCTGGTCTTGGTTCTCCTCATTAGTAGCCTCCTCATCAGTGTCACTCAGCTCCTCCTCAAGGTCTCTGGTCATGGCTACACCATCAAACCTGAATGAATCCGGATATAAGAATCTATATCCTGACACTTTAATCAGTTCAGAATCACCCTGAAGTTGAATCAATATAATAGGAGCTAGGATTAAGAAGTTATCCCACTTTGGACGCAAGTGATTCCAGTTTACCCAGTTTGTAGATATGGAAGTTTCTACATGATTGTAATCAAACCGGAATGAATCCGGATATAAGAAGCTTTACCCTGACTCATTAATCAGTTTAGAATCACCCTGAAGCTGAATCAACATCATAGGAGCTAGGATTAAGAAGTTATCCCACTTTGGACCCAAATGATTCCAGTTTTCCCTGTTTGTAGATATGGTAGTTTCTTCAAGTTTCTAATCATACCTGAATGAATCCGGATATAAGAATCTATATCCTGACACTTTAATCAGTTTAGAATCACCCTGAAGTTGAATCAATATCATAGGAGCTAGGATTAAGAAGTTATCCCACTTTGGACCCAAGTGATTCCAGTTTACCCAGTTTGTAGATATGGAAGTTTCTACATGATTGTAATCAAACCTGAATGAATCCGGATATAAGAACCTTTATCCTGACTCATTAATCAGTTTAGAATCACCCTGAAGTTAAATCAATATCATAGGAGCTAGGATTAAGAAGTTATCCCATTTTTGATCCAAGTGATTCCAGTTTACCCAGTTTGTAGATATGGAAGTTTCTACATGATTGTAATCAAACCTGAAATGAATCCGGATATAAGAAGCTTTATCCTGACTCAATAATCAGTTTAGAATCACCCTGAAGTTAAATCAATATCATAGGAGCTAGAATTAAGAAGTTATCCCACTTTGGACCCATGTGATTCCAGTTTTCCCTGTTTGTAGATATGGCAGTTTCTTTAAGTTTCTAATCATACCTGAATGAATCCGGATATAAGAATCTATATCCTGACACTTTAATCAGTTTAGAATCACCCTGAAGTTGAATCAATATCATAGGAGCTAGGATTAAGAAGTTTTCCAACTTTGGAACCATGTGATTCCAGTTTACCCAGTTTGTAGATATGGAAGTTTCTACATGTTTGTAATCAAACCTGAATGAATCCGGATATAAGAAGCTTTATCCTGACTCAATAATCAGTTCAGAATCACCCTGAAGTTAAATCAATATCATAGGAGCTAGAATTAAGAAGTTATCCCACTTTGGACCCATGTGATTCCAGTTTACCCAGTTTGTAGATATGGAAGTTTCTACATGATTGTAATCAAACCTGAATGAATCCGGATATAAGAAGCTTTACCCTGGCTCATTAATCAGTTTAGAATCACCCTGAAGTTGAATAAACATCATAGGAGCTAGGATTAAGAAGTTATCCCACTTTGGACCCAAATGATTCCAGTTTACCCTGTTTGTAGAGATTGCAGTTTCTTCAACTTTCTAATCATACCTGAATGAATCCGGATATAAGAATCTATATCCTGACACTTTAATCAGTTCAGAATCACCCTGAAGTTGAATCAATATGATAGGAGCTAGGATTAAGAAGTTATCCCACTTTGGACGCAAGTGATTCAAGTTTACCCAGTTTGTAGATATGGAAGTTTCTACATGATTGTAATCAAACCGGAATGAATCCGGATATAAGAAGCTTTACCCTGACTCATTAATCAGTTTAGAATCACCCTGAAGCTGAATCAACATCATAGGAGCTAGGATTAAGAAGTTATCCCACTTTGGACCCAAATGATTCCAGTTTTCCCTGTTTGTAGATATGGTAGTTTTTTCAAGTTTCTAATCATACCTGAATGAATCCGGATATAAGAATTTATATCCTGACACTTTAATCAGTTTAGAATCACCCTGAAGTTGAATCAATATCATAGGAGCTAGGATTAAGAAGTTATCCCACTTTGGACCCAAGTGATTCCAGTTTACCCAGTTTGTAGATATGGACGTTTCTACATGATTGTAATCAAACCTGAATGAATCCGGATATAAGAACCTTTATCCTGACTCATTAATCAGTTTAGAATCACCCTGAAGTTTAATCAATATCATAGGAGCTAGGATTTATTAACAAAGGAAATTAATTGATAAGAGGAAGAGAGGAGCTAAAGAAACTGGAAAAAGAACAGATCCGAGCTTACTTGATTCTCAAGCCATTCCGTACATCTCTTGCCACACAAGGCACCAAGAAGTAATCTAATGTGCCTTAGGAGGCAAGGAGACATGTTTAAAGTTGTGGTCGACAAGGGAAAGAGATTTGCTGACCGTTGGAGACAGTATGGACAAAATGGATGAATAAAATAAGCAAAGTCCGTTGGAGACAGTCTGGACAAAATGGATCAATAAAATAAGCAAAGTCACATGTTCCTCTTAAGGATCCATCCGTTGAAGACCTGTCACTCTCACCTCCTTGATCAGAACAGCATTCTTTATTCATTTCCATTGTTTATTATATTTGTACTTAGACCATAGATTAATTTAATAGTTTCTGGAACAAGGCTGCTTGCCTTTATATATTTGTAAAATGCTGCACATTCAATCTAAGGGAAATAGTTCTCTCTTCTTTACTCTCTCTCTCTCCAATTTCGTCCAACACTCTCTCTCTTACTCTCTCATAATTTACTTAAGTGTTCATCACTTGTTCTTGAGATTTCTAACATGGTATCAGAGCATAAGCTCTTGAGAACCTGATTCACTTCTGCAAACACTCTCTGATTTTATATTCTCTTGATTCATCTTTTTTTTATTTTCTCAAATCTCTCTTCAGATTTCTTTTATCCAGTGGATAATAAATCTGTGTTCTTGAGTTTCTGGAAATTTAAATCCTTTTTCTTGGCTGTGCTCACTCTGTTCTGTCTCCATTTAATTTTCTTGAGAGTTTATCTTGATTCTAAACTTGTTTTCTCTCAGTTCAGAGTGATTTACTTGTTTCTGTCTTGAAAATTCTTGAAAAAAAAAAAATATTTGAAACCTTAAGGAGAAGATTGAGGATTACAGACCAGTGAGGATTCCATGTTTACTCAAGGGACCAGGAAACTACATCACCTGGTCTAGAATGGCCAGGACAGCCCTTGGAGGTAGAGGATATTGGGAGCATGTCACTTCAGGCTCTGCTCCAAAGAAAATCACCCAAGGAGAAGATGGCAAGGAGGTTGTAGTGGTAGATGAAGGCAAATGGGCTCAGGAAGATCTCATGGTGCTGTCTACCTTGCAAAGCTCTCTTGATGGTCCACTGATGGATTCTTATTCACACTGTACCACCACAAAACAGTTGTGGGATACTTTGCACAAGGTGTTTGGAAACACTTCAAACCTCACCAGAATCTTTGAAGTGAAAAGAGCCATCAACAACTTGGAGCAGGAAGAAGGAGACTTCACCAAGCATCTTGGGAAGTATAGTCAGCTGTGGTCTGAGCTAGAGATGCTAAGGCCAAGCTCCAATGACCCTGACACACTTGAGGCTAGGCGTGAGCAAGATAAAGTCTTTGGACTACTTCTCACACTCAACTCCAGCTTTAATGATGTGGTGAAACACATACTAAGAGACAAGGAGCTTCCATGCTATGATGAAGTGTGTGCTCAACTACAAAAGGAGATAGGCTCAGATGCTCTCTTTGGAGGTAGAAAAGGAGGAATGTCTCTGGCACACCAGGCTGAGAAGATGGAAAGTGCATCAGCCAGTAAAGCTTACTTTAAGCCAAGGGGAGGAGGAGACAAATCAGTAATCTGTGAGCATTGCAAGAACAAAGGACACTCCAAAACCAACTGCTGGACTCTCCATCCCCATCTCAGGCCAGCCTCAGCCACTAGATACAGCCAGGCAAGAGCCCATGAAGCAAGAGCTCAGGAGCAACCACTACCTGGTTCCATGCGCATGGGAGAAGATGGAAGAGCCATGATCTCTACCACTCACAGTGGCGCCTCTACCTCTCACACCACACCTCAGTCATATCATGAGGATACATTCATCAGGAAGTCAGACATTGAGGCCTTGATCAAAGCCCTCAATGCAAATTCTGGTAACCAAAGTATTCATGCTTTAAATTCTATTCAAAATACATCTCACATTGCTAGACCATTAATTATTGATTCAGGAGCTTCTCATCATATGATTAGGGATGCTAGACTGATTAGTAATGTTAGATCAGCTCTAGGCAATGTAGTGATTGCTAATGGTGATAGAATTCCAATTGAGGGAGTAGGGAACTTAAAACTGTTTGAAAAAGAATCTCAAGCTTTTTATATGCCTAGTTTTTTACCTCTAATTTATTATCTGTTAAAAAGGCAGCTACTGATCTAAATTGCAATGTTATTTTTAGTCCTAATGATGTTTACTTTCAGGATATTAAGACCAGTAAGATGCTGGGAAAAGGTGTGAGCAAGGGAGAGCTTTATTTGCTTGAAGACACCAATTTATCAGATTTATCTTATGCCTGTAATTCTGTTTTAGCTAGTAATGTGTTATGGCATGCTAGATTAGGTCATCCTCATTCTAGAGCTCTCAGCTTAATGTTGCCTAATCTATCTTTTACTAATGAATCTTGTGAGGCTTGTATTCCTGGCAAACATTGCAAGTCTGTTTTTCCTCAATCTATGACTATTTATGAGAATTGTTTTGATCTAGTGCATTCTGATGTGTGGACTGCCCCTTGTGCATCTAGAGAAAACCATAAATATTTTGTTACATTCATAGATGAGAAATCAAAATACACTTGGCTCACACTGATTAAAAGTAAAGATAGAGTTTTAGAAGCATTTATTAACTTCCAAAACTATGTAACTAACCACTTTGATTCCAAGATCAAAATTTTTAGGTCTGATAATGGTGGGGAGTATACTAGCAATGCATTCAAACAACACTTAGAAAAACATGGAATTATTCACCAAACAAGCTGTCCATACACACCACAACAAAATGGAGTTGCTGAGAGGAAGAATAGACATCTTATGGAGGTTGCAAGGAGCATGATGTTCCACACAAATGTTCCAAAGAGGTTTTGGGGAGATGCTGTAATCTCAGCTTGCTATCTGATCAACAGAATCCCTACCAAGATCCTCAAAGATGTCTCACCCTTTCAGGTATTAAACAAGATCAAACCTCCAATAGATCACTTGCGTGTGTTTGGGTGTGTGTGCTATGTCTTGATACCAGGAGAGCAAAGGAACAAGCTGGAAGCCAAGAGTATCAAGGGCATGTTCATTGGATATACTCACACACAGAAAGGGTACAAGCGTTACATTCCAGATTCAAGGAGGGTGATAGTCTTAAGGGATGTCAATTTTGTGGAATCAAAGGGGTACTATGATGAGAAGAGCTGGGAAAGCCTTAGAGATCTCTCACATGGACCATCTGATAGGGCAAACAACCTGAGAACCATATTGGAGAGCTTGAGAATTAGCCAGCCTAAGAGCAGTGTGGCGCCACCAGCATCTCCATCACCACCAGCTGCTGAAAACAATGAAGCAGCAGCACCAATTATTGATTCAGTCCAACCTGATCCTGAGGAGGGCAATGAGAATGAATCAACACCAGAAGATGATTCAGCATCAGTTCATGATCAAGATGGAACTGAATCTGATCAGGCTAGTGACAACCAGTCTGAGGGTGATCAAGGAGATGAAGAGGCAGTGATAGAAGAGCAGATTCAACCATTAAGAAGAAGTACCAGAGAAAGAAAAGCTCCATCAGAGTGGATCAACACCAGAGTATACTTCAACAGCAATGCAGTAGCTCATCCTATCCAAGCAACATGTTCCTTTGCAAGTTACCCTCAAGATCATGTAGCTTTCATAAGCCATCTGGATCAAGAGTATATTCCAAAGACCTATGAGGAAGCTATGGCTGATGATGAGTGGAGAAAGTCAGTTGGAGATGAAATTGGAGCCATGATCAAGAATGATACTTGGTATGAATCTGAACTTCCCAAAGGGAAGAAGGCAGTAACAAGTCGCCTGCTATACACAATCAAATACTTGGCTAATGGAAAGCCAGAGAGGAAGAAGACAAGGCTAGTTGCAAAAGGATACACTCAGGTCTATGGAGAAGACTACCTAGACACCTTTGCACCAGTAGCAAAGCTCCATACCATAAGGATTCTTCTCTCAGTGGCAGTAAACTTGGAATGGGATCTATGGCAGATGGATGTCAAGAATGCGTTCCTTCAAGGAGAGCTAGAGGATGAGGTCTACATGAGACCACCACCTGGTATGGAAGACATGGTCAAGCCAGGGAATGTCCTAAGATTGAAGAAGGCAATCTATGGATTGAAACAGTCTCCAAGAGCTTGGTACCACAAGCTGAGTACAACTCTCAATGGAAGAGGATTTGTAAAATCAGAAGCTGATCATACCCTCTTCACCCTCACAAGCCAGCAAGGAATGGTGATGATACTGATCTATGTTGATGATATCATCATCACAGGAAGTGACAAGGAAGGTATCATCTCTACTAAAGCTTTTCTTAAGTCTACATTTGATATTAAAGATTTGGGTGAGCTAAAGTACATTCTAGGAATTGAGATGTGCCGCTCTAAAGAGGGGCTATTCTTATCCCAAAGAAAGTACATACTTGATCTATTAAATGAGGCAGGAGAGCTTGGAGCAAGAGTAGCTAAGACACCACTTGAAGAAGGCTACAAAGTCTTACGTGAGGGGGAGTTTGAAGATACTGCATTTGGCGATTTTAAACTCTATAGAAGGATGGTTGGAAAGCTGATCTACCTCACCATTACAAGGCCAGACATCTGTTTTGCAGTAAATCAAGTCAGCCAGTATATGCAAGCACCAAAGGTTCATCATTGGAGTATGGTGGAAAGGATCATGAGGTATCTAAGGGAGGCTCCTGGTCAAGGTGTTTGGATGGGTTGCAACAAGAGCACAGAAATTGTGGGATATTGTGATGCAGATTGGGCTGGTGATAGAGTAGACAGGAGGTCTACTACAGGCTATTGCACCTTCATAGGAGGCAATCTGGTTACTTGGAAGAGCAAGAAGCAAAAGGTGGTGTCATGTTCAAGTGCTGAGGCAGAATATAGAGCAATGAGGAAGCTGACCAGTGAGCTTATTTGGATCAGAAACCTGCTAAGAGACTTGGGCATAGAGACAACAACACCAATCACAATGCACTGTGATAACCAGGCAGCCATTAATATAGCTTCAAACTCAGTCTTCCATGAGAGAACAAAACACATTGAAGTGGATTGTCACAAGGTTAGACAAGCTGTGGAGCAGAAGATCATCTTACCTTGTTACACTAGGAGTGAAGACCAGCTAGCTGATATCTTCACCAAAGGAGCAAGCACCAAGGTCTGTGAGTCCATACACCCAAGATTAGGGCTTATAGACTTGTCCAGATCATGATCTCCTCTGCCATGAAACATCTACTCTTTTTCCTTTGTGTGTTTTTGTCCCAAGGGGTTTTTACACATAAAGTTTTTAATGAGGGATGTGTTCATGGCCTTCCAAGCTTACCCATGCTGTATGGCTAAGCTTGAGGGGGAGTATTAACAAAGGAAATTAATTGATAAGAGGAAGAGAGGAGCTAAAGAAACTGGAAAAAGAACAGATCCGAGCTTACTTGATTCTCAAGCCATTCCGTACATCTCTTGCCACACAAGGCACCAAGAAGTAATCTAATGTGCCTTAGGAGGCAAGGAGACATGTTTAAAGTTGTGGTCGACAAGGGAAAGAGATTTGCTGACCGTTGGAGACAGTATGGACAAAATGGATGAATAAAATAAGCAAAGTCCGTTGGAGACAGTCTGGACAAAATGGATCAATAAAATAAGCAAAGTCACATGTTCCTCTTAAGGATCCATCCGTTGAAGACCTGTCACTCTCACCTCCTTGATCAGAACAGCATTCTATATTCATTTCCATTGTTTATTATATTTGTACTTAGACCATAGATTAATTTAATAGTTTCTGGAACAAGGCTGCTTGCCTTTATATATTTGTAAAATGCTGCACATTCAATCTAAGGGAAATAGTTCTCTCTTCTTTACTCTCTCTCTCTCCAATTTCGTCCAACACTCTCTCTCTTACTCTCTCATAATTTACTTAAGTGTTCATCACTTGTTCTTGAGATTTCTAACAGGATTAAGAAGTTATCCCACTTTGGACCCAAATGATTCCAGTTTTCCCTGTTTGTAGATATGGCAGTTTCTTCAAGTTTCTAATCATACCTGAATGAATCCGGATATAAGAATCGATATCCTGACACTTTAATCAGTTTAGAATCACCCTGAAGTTGAATCAATATCATAGGAGATAGGATTAAGAAGTTAGCCAACTTTGGAACCATGTGATTCCAGTTTACCCAGTTTGTAGATATGGAAGTTTCTACATGTTTGTAATCAAACCTGAAATGAATCCTGATATAAGAAGCTTTATCCTGACTCAATAATCAGTTTAGAATCATCCTGAAGTTAAATAAATATCATAGGAGCAAGAATTAAGAAGTTATCCCACTTTGGACCCATGTGATTCTAGTTTACCCTGTTTGTAGATATGGAAGTTTCTACATGATTGTAATCAAACCTGAATGAATCCAGATATAATAAGCTTTACCCTGGCTCATTAATCAGTTTAGAATCACCCTGAAGTTGAATAAACATCATAGGAGCTAGGATTAAGAAGTTATCCCACTTTGGACCCAAATGATTCCAGTTTACCCTGTTTGTAGAGATGGCAGTTTCTTCAACTTTCTAATCATACCTGAATGAATCCGGATATAAGAATCTATATCCTGACACTTTAATCAGTTCAGAATCACCCTGAAGTTGAATCAATATGATAGGAGCTAGGATTAAGAAGTTATCCCACTTTGGACCCAAGTGATTCCAGTTTACCCAGTTTGTAGATATGGAAGTTTCTACATGATTGTAATCAAACCTGAATGAATCCGGATATAAGAAGCTTTACCCTGACTCATTAATCAATTTAGAATCACCCTGAAGTTGAATCAACATCATAGGAGCTAGGATTAAGAAGTTATCCCACTTTGGACCCAAATGATTCCAGTTTTCCCTGTTTGTAGATATGGCAGTTTCTTCAAGTTTCTAATCATACCTGAATGAATCCGGATATAAGAATCTATATCCTGACAGTTTAATCAGTTTAGAATCACCCTGAAGTTGAATCAATATCATAGGAGCTAGGATTAAGAAGTTATCACACTTTAGACCCAAGTGATTCCAATTTACCCAGTTTGTAGATATGGAAGTTTCTACATGATTGTAATCAAACCTGAATGAATCCGGATATAAGAACCTTTATCCTGACTCATTAATCAGTTTAGAATCACCATGAAGTTAAATCAATATCATAGGAGCTAGGATTAAGAAGTTATCCCATTTTTGCTCCAAGTGATTCCAGTTTACCCAGTTTGTAGATATGGAATTTTCTACATGATTGTAATCAAACCAGAATGAATCCGGATATAAGAAGCTTTATACTGACTCATTAATCAATTTAGAATCACCCTGAAGTTGAATCAATATCATAGGAGCTAGGATTAAGAAGTTATCCCACTTTGGACCCAAATGATTCCAGTTTACCCTGTTTGTAGAGATGGCAGTTTCTTCAACTTTCTAATCATACCTGAATGAATCCGGATATAAGAATCTATATCCTGACACTTTTATCAGTTCAGAATCACCCTGAAGTTGAATCAATATCATAGGAGCTAGGATTAAGAACTTATCCCACTTTGGACCCAAGTGATTCCAGTTTACCCAGTTTGTAGATATGGAACTTTCTACATGATTGTAATCAAACCTGAATGAATCCGGATATAAGAAGCTTTATACTGACTCATTAATCAGTTTAGAATCACCCTGAAGTTGAATCAACATCATAGGAGCTAGGATTAAGAAGTTATCCCACTTTGGACCCTAATGATTCCAGTTTTCCCTGTTTGTAGATATGGCAGTTTCTTCAACTTTCTAATCATACCTGAATGAATCCGGATATAAGAATCTATATCCTGACACTTTAATCAGTTTAGAATTACCCTGAAGTTGAATCAATATCATAGGAGCTAGGATTAAGAAGTTATCCCACTTTGGACCCAAGTGATTCCAGTTTACCGAGTTTGTAGATATGGAAGTTTCTACATGATTGTAATCAAACCTGAATGAATCCGGATATAAGAACCTTTATCCTGACTCATTAATCAGTTTAGAATCACCCTGAAGTTAAATCAATATCATAGGAGCTAGTATTAAGAAGTTATCCCATTTTTGATCCAAGTGATTCCAGTTTACCCAGTTGGTAGATATGGAAGTTTCTACATGATTGTAATCAAACCTGAATGAATCCGGATATAAGAAGCTTTATACTGACTCATTAATCAGTTTAGAATCACCCTGAAGTTTAATCAATATCATAGGAGCTAGGATTAAGAAGTTATCCCACTTTAGACCCAAATGATTCCAGTTTTCCCTGTTTGTAGATATGGCAGTTTCTTCAAGTTTCTAATCATACCTGAATGAATCCGGATATAAGAATCTATATCCTGACACTTTAATCAGTTTAGAATCACCCTGAAGTTTAATCAATATCATAGGAGCAAGGATTAAGAAGTTATCCAACTTTGGAACCATGTGATTCCAGTTTACCCAGTTTGTAGATATGGAAGTTTCTACATGTTTGTAATCAAACCTGAATGAATCCGGATATAAGAAGCTTTATCCTGACTCAATAATCAATTTAGAATCACCCTGAAGTTAAATCAATATTATAGGAGCTAGAATTAAGAAGTTATCCCACTTTGGACCCATGTGATTTCAGTTTACCCAGTTTGTAGATATGGAAGTTTCTACATGATTGTAATCAAACCTGAATGAATCCGGATATAAGAAGCTTTACCCTGGCTCATTAATCAGTTTAGAATCACCCTGAAGTTGAATAAACATCATAGGAGCTAGGATTAAGAAGTTATCCCACTTTGGACCCAAATGATTCCAGTTTACCCTGTTTGTAGAGATGGCAGTTTCTTCAACTTTCTAATCATACCTGAATGAATCCGGATATAAGAATCTATATCCTGACACTTTAATCAGTTCAGAATCACCCTGAAGTTGAATCAATATGATAAGAGCTAGTATTAAGAAGTTATCCCACTTTGGACCCAAGTGATTCCAGTTTACCCAGTTTGTAGATATGGAAGTTTCTACATGATTGTAATCAAACCTAAATGAATCCGGATATAAGAAGCTTTACCCTGACTCATTAATCAGTTTAGAATCACCCTGAAGTTTAATCAACATCATAGGAGCTAGGATTAAGAAGTTATCCCACTTTGGACCCAAATGATTCCAGTTTTCCCTGTTTATAAATATGGCAGTTTCTTCAAGTTTCTAATCATACCTGAATGAATCCGGATATAAGAATCTATATCCTGACACTTTAATCAGTTAAGAATCACCCTGAAGTTGAATCAATATCATAGGAGCTAGGATTAATAAGTTATCCCACTTTGGACCCAAGTGATTCCAGTTTACCTAGTTTGTAGATATGGAAGTTTCTACATGATTGTAATCAAACCTGAATGAATCCGGATATAAGAACCTTTATCCTGACTCATTAATCAGTTTAGAATCACCCTGAAGTTAAATCAATATCATAGGAGCTAGGATTAAGAAGTTATCCCATTTTTGATCCAAGTGATTCCAGTTTACCCAGTTTGTAGATATGGAATTTTCTACATGATTGTAATCAAACCTGAATGAATCCGGATATAAGAAGCTTTATACTGACTCATTAATCAGTTTAGAATCACCCTGAAGTTTAATCAATATCATAGGAGCTAGGATTAAGAAGTTATCCCACTTTAGACCCAAATGATTCCAGTTTTCCCTGTTTGTAGATATGGCAGTTTCTTCAAGTTTCTAATCATACCTGAATGAATCCGGATATAAGAATCTATATCCTGACACTTTAATCAGTTTAGAATCACCCTGAAGTTTAATCAATATCATAGGAGCTAGGATTAAGAAGTTATCCAACTTTGGAACCATGTGATTCCAGTTTACCCAGTTTGTAGATATGGAAGTTTCTACATGTTTGTAATCAAACCTGAATGAATCCGGATATAAGAAGCTTTATCCTGACTCAATAATCAGTTTAGAATCACCCTGAAGTTAAATCAATATCATAGGAGCTAGAATTAAGAAGTTATCCCACTTTGGACCCATGTGATTTCAGTTTACCCAGTTTGTAGATATGGAAGTTTCTACATGATTGTAATCAAACCTGTATGAATCCGGATATAAGAAGCTTTACCCTGGCTCATTAATCAGTTTAGAATCACCCTGAAGTTGAATAAACATCATAGGAGCTAGGATTAAGAAGTTATCCCACTTTGGACCCAAATGATTCCAGTTTACCCTGTTTGTAGAGATGGCAGTTTCTTCAACTTTCTAATCATACCTGAATGAATCCGGATATAAGAATCTATATCCTGACACTTTAATCAGTTCAGAATCACCCTGAAGTTGAATCAATATGATAAGAGCTAGTATTAAGAAGTTATCCCACTTTGGACCCAAGTGATTCCAGTTTACCCAGTTTGTAGATATGGAAGTTTCTACATGATTGTAATCAAACCTAAATGAATCCGGATATAAGAAGCTTTACCCTGACTCATTAATCAGTTTAGAATCACCCTGAAGTTTAATCAACATCATAGGAGCTAGGATTAAGAAGTTATCCCACTTTGGACCCAAATGATTCCAGTTTTTCCTGTTTATAAATATGGCAGTTTCTTCAAGTTTCTAATCATACCTGAATGAATCCGGATATAAGAATCTATATCCTGACACTTTAATCAGTTAAGAATCACCCTGAAGTTGAATCAATATCATAGGAGCTAGGATTAAGAAGTTATCCCACTTTGGACCCAAGTGATTCCAGTTTACCTAGTTTGTAGATATGGAAGTTTCTACATGATTGTAATCAAACCTGAATGAATCCGGATATAAGAACCTTTATCCTGACTCATTAATCAGTTTAGAATCACCCTGAAGTTAAATCAATATCATAGGAGCTAGGATTAAGAAGTTATCCCATTTTTGATCCAAGTGATTCCAGTTTACCCAGTTTGTAGATATGGAATTTTCTACATGATTGTAATCAAACCTGAATGAATCCGGATATAAGAAGCTTTATACTGACTCATTAATCAGTTTAGAATCACCCTGAAGTTTAATCAATATCATAGGAGCTAGGATTAAGAAGTTATCCCACTTTAGACCCAAATGATTCCAGTTTTCCCTGTTTGTAGATATGGCAGTTTCTTCAAGTTTCTAATCATACCTGAA
This sequence comes from Hirschfeldia incana, assembly GCA_026261945.1. Lineage (NCBI taxonomy): Eukaryota > Viridiplantae > Streptophyta > Magnoliopsida > Brassicales > Brassicaceae > Hirschfeldia > Hirschfeldia incana. Next base: position 33,568 of record JABCMI010000302.1, read on the forward strand.
TGAATCCGGATATAAGAATCTATATCCTGACACTTTAATCAGTTTAGAATCACCCTGAAGTTTAATCAATATCATAGGAGCTAGGATTAAGAAGTTATCCAACTTTGGAACCATGTGATTCCAGTTTACCCAGTTTGTAGATATGGAAGTTTCTACATGTTTGTAATCAAACCTGAATGAATCCGGATATAAGAAGCTTTATCCTGACTCAATAATCAGTTTAGAATCACCCTGAAGTTAAATCAATATCATAGGAGCTAGAATTAAGAAGTTATCCCACTTTGGACCCATGTGATTTCAGTTTACCCAGTTTGTAGATATGGAAGTTTCTACATGATTGTAATCAAACCTGAATGAATCCGGATATAAGAAGCTTTACCCTGGCTCATTAATCAGTTTAGAATCACCCTGAAGTTGAATAAACATCATAGGAGCTAGGATTAAGAAGTTATCCCACTTTGGACCCAAATGATTCCAGTTTACCCTGTTTGTAGAGATGGCAGTTTCTTCAACTTTCTAATCATACCTGAATGAATCCGGATATAAGAATCTATATCCTGACACTTTAATCAGTTCAGAATCACCCTGAAGTTGAATCAATATGATAAGAGCTAGTATTAAGAAGTTATCCCACTTTGGACCCAAGTGATTCCAGTTTACCCAGTTTGTAGATATGGAAGTTTCTACATGATTGTAATCAAACCTGAATGAATCCGGATATAAGAAGCTTTACCCTGACTCATTAATCAGTTTAGAATCACCCTGAAGTTGAATCAACATCATAGGAGCTAGGATTAAGAAGTTATCCCACTTTGGACCCAAATGATTCCAGTTTTCCCTGTTTATAAATATGGCAGTTTCTTCAAGTTTCTAATCATACCTGAATGAATCCGGATATAAGAATCTATATCCTGACACTTTAATCAGTTAAGAATCACCCTGAAGTTGAATCAATATCATAGGAGCTAGGATTAAGAAGTTATCCCACTTTGGACCCAAGTGATTCCAGTTTACCTAGTTTGTGGATATGGAAGTTTCTACATGATTGTAATCAAACCTGAATGAATCCGGATATAAGAACCTTTATCCTGACTCATTAATCAGTTTAGAATCACCCTGAAGTTAAATCAATATCATAGGAGCTAGGATTAAGAAGTTATCCCATTTTTGATCCAAGTGATTCCAGTTTACCCAGTTTGTAGATATGGAATTTTCTACATGATTGTAATCAAACCTGAATGATTCCGGATATAAGAAGCTTTATACTGACTCATTAATCAGTTTAGAATCACCCTGAAGTTGAATCAATATCATAGGAGCTAGGATTAAGAAGTTATCCCACTTTGGACCCAAATGATTCCAGTTTTCCCTGTTTGTAGATATGGCAGTTTCTTCAAGTTTCTAATCATACCTGAATGAGTCCGGATATAAGAATCTATATCCTGACACTTTAATCAGTTTAGAATCACCCTGAAGTTGAATCAATATCATAGGAGCTAGGATTAAGAAGTTATCCAACTTTGGAACCATGTGATTCCAGTTTACCCAGTTTGTAGATATGGAAGTTTCTACATGTTTGTAATCAAACCTGAATGAATCCGGATATAAGAAGCTTTATCCTGACTCATTAATCAGTTTAGAATCATCCTGAAGTTAAATCAATATCATAGGAGCTAGAATTAAGAAGTTATCCCACTTTGGACCCAAATGATTCCAGTTTACCCTGTTTGTAGAGATGGCAGTTTCTTCAACTTTCTAATCATACCTGAATGAATCCGGATATAAGAATCTATATCCTGACACTTTAATCAGTTCAGAATCACCCTGAAGTTGAATCAATATCATAGGAGCTAGGATTAAGAAGTTATCCCACTTTGGACCCAAGTGATTCCAGTTTACCCAGTTTGTAGATATGGAAGTTTCTACATGATTGTAATCAAACCTGAATGAATCCGGATATAAGAAGCTTTATACTGACTCATTAATCAGTTTAGAATCACCCTGAAGTTGAATCAACATCATAGGAGCTAGGATTAAGAAGTTATCCCACTTTGGACCCAAATGATTCCAGTTTTCCCTGTTTGTAGATATGGCAGTTTCTTCAACTTTCTAATCATACCTGATTGAATCCGGATATAAGAATCTATATCCTGACACTTTAATCAGTTTAGAATCACCCTGAAGTTGAATCAATATCATAGGAGCTAGGATTAAGAAGTTATCCCACTTTGGACCCAAGTGATTCCAGTTTACCGAGTTTGTAGATATGGAAGTTTCTACATGATTGTAATCAAACCTGAAAGAATCCGGATATAAGAAGCTTTATACTGACTCATTAATCAGTTTAGAATCACCCTGAAGTTTAATCAATATCATAGGAGCTAGGATTAAGAAGTTATCCCACTTTAGACCCAAATGATTCCAGTTTTCCCTGTTTGTAGATATGGCAGTTTCTTCAAGTTTCTAATCATACCTGAATGAATCCGGATATAAGAATCTATATCCTGACACTTTAATCAGTTTAGAATCACCCTGAAGTTTAATCAATATCATAGGAGCTAGGATTAAGAAGTTATCCAACTTTGGAACCATGTGATTCCAGTTTACCCAGTTTGTAGATATGGAAGTTTCTACATGTTTGTAATCAAACCTGAATGAATCCGGATATAAGAAGCTTTATCCTGACTCAATAATCAGTTTAGAATCACCCTGAAGTTAAATCAATATCATAGGAGCTAGAATTAAGAAGTTATACCACTTTGGACCCATGTGATTTCAGTTTACCCAGTTTGTAGATATGGAAGTTTCTACATGATTGTAATCAAACCTGAATGAATCCGGATATAAGAAGCTTTACCCTGGCTCATTAATCAGTTTAGAATCACCCTGAAGTTGAATAAACATCATAGGAGCTAGGATTAAGAAGTTATCCCACTTTGGACCCAAATGATTCCAGTTTACCCTGTTTGTAGAGATGGCAGTTTCTTCAACTTTCTAATCATACCTGAATGAATCCGGATATAAGAATCTATATCCTGACACTTTAATCAGTTCAGAATCACCCTGAAGTTGAATCAATATGATAAGGAGCTAGTATTAAGAAGTTATCCCACTTTGGACCCAAGTGATTCCAGTTTACCCAGTTTGTAGATATGGAAGTTTCTACATGATTGTAATCAAACCTAAATGAATCCGGATATAAGAAGCTTTACCCTAATTCATTAATCAGTTTAGAATCACCCTGAAGTTGAATCAACATCATAGGAGCTAGGATTAAGAAGTTATCCCACTTTGGACCCAAATGATTCCAGTTTTCCCTGTTTATAAATATGGCAGTTTCTTCAAGTTTCTAATCATACCTGAATGAATCCGGATATAAGAATCTATATCCTGACACTTTAATCAGTTCAAGAATCACCCTGAAGTTGAATCAATATCATAGGAGCTAGGATTAAGAAGTTATCCCACTTTGGACCCAAGTGATTCCAGTTTACCTAGTTTGTAGATATGGAAGTTTCTACATGATTGTAATCAAACCTGAATGAATCCGGATATAAGAACCTTTATCCTGACTCATTAATCAGTTTAGAATCACCCTGAAGTTAAATCAATATAATAGGAGCTAGGATTAAGAAGTTATCCCATTTTTGATCCAAGTGATTCCAGTTTACCCAGTTTGTAGATATGGAATTTTCTACATGATTGTAATCAAACCTGAATGAATCCGGATATAAGAAGCTTTATACTGACTCATTAATCAGTTTAGAATCACCCTGAAGTTGAATCAATATCATAGGAGCTAGGATTAAGAAGTTATCCCACTTTGGACCCAAATGATTCCAGTTTTCCCTGTTTGTAGATATGGCAGTTTCTTAAGTTTCTAATCATACCTGAATGAGTCCGGATATAAGAATCTATATCCTGACACTTTAATCAGTTTAGAATCACCCTGAAGTTGAATCAATATCATAGGAGCTAGGATTAAGAAGTTATCCAACTTTGGAACCATGTGATTCCAGTTTACCCAGTTTGTAGATATGGAAGTTTCTACATGTTTGTAATCAAACCTGAATGAATCCGGATATAAGAAGCTTTATCCTGACTCATTAATCAGTTTAGAATCATCCTGAAGTTAAATCAATATCATAGGAGCTAGAATTAAGAAGTTATCCCACTTTGGACCCAAATGATTCCAGTTTACCCTGTTTGTAGAGATGGCAGTTTCTTCAACTTTCTAATCATACCTGAATGAATCCGGATATAAGAATCTATATCCTGACACTTTAATCAGTTCAGAATCACCCTGAAGTTGAATCAATATCATAGGAGCTAGGATTAAGAAGTTATCCCACTTTGGACCCAAGTGATTCCAGTTTACCCAGTTTGTAGATATGGAAGTTTCTACATGATTGTAATCAAACCTGAATGAATCCGGATATAAGAAGCTTTATACTGACTCATTAATCAGTTTAGAATCACCCTGAAGTTGAATCAACATCATAGGAGCTAGGATTAAGAAGTTATCCCACTTTGGACCCAAATGATTCCAGTTTTCCCTGTTTGTAGATATGGCAGTTTCTTCAAGCTTTCTAATCATACCTGAATGAATCCGGATATAAGAATCTATATCCTGACACTTTAATCAGTTTAGAATCACCCTGAAGTTGAATCAATATCATAGGAGCTAGGATTAAGAAGTTATCCCACTTTGGACCCAAGTGATTCCAGTTTACCCGAGTTTGTAGATATGGAAGTTTCTACATGATTGTAATCAAACCTGAATGAATCCGGATATAAGAACCTTTATCCTGACTCAATTAATCAGTTTAGAATCACCCTGAAGTTAAATCAATATCATAGGAGCTAGTATTAAGAAGTTATCCCACTTTTGATCCAAGTGATTCCAGTTTACCCAGTTTGTAGATATGGAAGTTTCTACATGATTGTAATCAAACCTGAATGGATCCGGATATAAGAAGCTTTATACTGACTCATTAATCAGTTTAGAATCACCCTGAAGTTTAATCAATATCATAGGAGCTAGGATTAAGAAGTTATCCCACTTTGGACCCAAATGATTCCAGTTTACCCTGTTTGTAGATATGGCAGTTTCTTCAAGTTTCTAATCATACCTGAATGAATCCGGATATAAGAATCTATATCCTGACTCACTTAATCAGTTTAGAATCACCCTGAAGTTTAATCAATATCATAGGAGCTAGGATTAAGAAGTTATCCAACTTTGGACCCAATGTGATTCCAGTTTACCCAGTTTGTAGATATGAAGTTTCTACATGTTTGTAATCAAACCTGAATGAATCCGCATATAAGAAGCTTTACCCTGGCTCATTAATCAGTTTAGAATCACCCTGAAGTTGAATCAACATCATAGGAGCTAGGATTAAGAAGTTATCCCACTTTGGACCCAAATGATTCCAGTTTACCCTGTTTGTAGAGATGGCAGTTTCTTCAACTTTCTAATCATACCTGAATGAATCCGGATATAAGAATCTATATCCTGACACTTTAATCAGTTCAGAATCACCCTGAAGTTGAATCAATATGATAGGAGCTAGGATTAAGAAGTTATCCCACTTTGGACCCAAGTGATTCCAGTTTACCCAGTTTGTAGATATGGAAGTTTCTACATGATTGTAATCAAACCTGAATGAATCCGGATATAAGAAGCTTTATCCTGACTCATTAATCAGTTTAGAATCACCCTGAAGTTAAATCAATATCATAGGAGCTAGGATTAAGAAGTTATCCCACTTTTGATCCAAGTGATTCCAGTTTACCCAGTTTGTAGATATGGAATTTTCTACATGATTGTAATCAAACCTGAATGAATCCGGATATAAGAAGCTTTATCACTGACTCATTAATCAGTTTAGAATCACCCTGAAGTTGAATCAATATCATAGGAGCTAGGATTAAGAAGTTATCCCACTTTGGACCCAAATGATTCCAGTTTACCCTGTTTGTAGATATGGCAGTTTCTTCAAGTTTCTAATTGAGATTTTTATAAAGTCTAGACTGTGTGTGTGTAAGAGAAGCCATTAAAGGCTGGGAGAAATCGAAATGATGATGATGAGGGTCTGATTTACACAAGAGAATCCTTGAATCTAAAACAAGAGAATAAGAGACTTAGAGAGACTTGGTAGACTTAAGAAAGGGGTAGACTTTAGGGAATCAGATTCAAGAACACTCTTTTATTTTTGAAGTGGAGAGGGGAAATCCCCCAAACTCCCTTTAAGGGGTTACAATTCGTCCATACAATGCTATTATAAGCTAATACAATCTGAGACATTAGAAACCCTTAATCTAATGGCTGTAAATAACTTAAGAGAATGGATGGTGTAGATGAGATGGTCTTCTTGTAATTTATGATGGCTGGAAGGATAAGGTTGCTTTAATTCAAACTTGGCAAGCTGGTTCCTGATCTCTCATTGGCTGGCCTTAGGCTCCTCTTCATCTAGCCATGTTCCTGTCCAGATTCATAGTCAAGGCTGGTCTTTCTTTACAGCAAGAGCCAGCCTGTCCTAAGACCAGACCATTTCGTCCATACTCTCCTTTGTCTTCTTCTCTTAAGAGTTTTGTCTTCTTCTCTTAAGAGTTTTGTGCCAGCTCCCTTTTGTCTTCTTCTCTTAAGAGTTTTGTCTTCTTCTCTTAAGAGATGCCTTGCCCAGACATTGCACATGTCTCACTGGATGCCAGATTTCGCCCGGACTTTGCACAAGCCCTAAACTGCCTCAAATGGTCGAGTTATGCATTTCTGGGTCGGACCGGTCCGTACGGATCCGTACGGTCCGTACCACGTCCGTACCAAATCCGTACGGCCTCGCCCAGACTTTGCACACTCGACCATCCTCCTCAACAATGCTCCTAAGTCCCTCCTGGACTTCACCCTATCTTTGCACAACCATCAGATCACTTCTGGACACTCTTAGACACTCCTGAAGCCTCCTGAAGCTTCCCAGACATTCTCTGGAAGCCATGCCCTATTCTTGCACCACTCTCAATCTACACCCAACACTTATGGCTTCACCATTTCATCTCTTCAAGTTAACACTCCCCCTCAAGCTTAACTCTAAGAGATCCTGAGTTAAGCTTGGAACCTTGAAGAATCCCCTCGTTAAAACCCTTACAAAGAAAACCCTTTGGGACAAAACCTTGTAAGGGAAAGAGTAGGTTTCCTCAAGGCCTAGGGATTGGCCAGTGAGTCTTTGTGCCTTACCAGCAATGTAAGGGACACAAAGACTCTGGATCATGGCCCTCATGTGATGCAAGGTCGTTCACCACTTCCCTTGCTCATCACCAACTCATCTTGTACTCATCTCGGACTGATCTTCTCCTCGCCTCTCATGGCTTTATCAGATCATCCTCCAAAGAGTATCAAGTTCTTGTGTAGCCTTGGCTGCTTCTTCTTGTAGAGTCACCACCTTGTTACTGAACCCTTATGACAAGATGCTCCAGTCTGTAGTACCAATCACCTCACTCTAGAGGCCGCATTGGAGATCGCCTTACACATCTTACATCTTGCTTCATAACCGGTATGCTCCTCTTCTTGAACAACCACCAAGTACTCTCCTCAAGAAGCCTTCTCAACACTCCCCCTCAAGCTTGACCATGTGGAACAAGTCAAGCTTGGAAGGAGAGCTTCTTGATCTTCCACACTGTCACTGCCGTCCACCATCTTGAACCGGCTTAACTCCAGATCATTGAAGCTTCTCAACACTCCCCCTCAAGCTTGACCATGTGGAACAAGTCAAGCTTGGGAAGACAGCTTCATGATCGGCTGCACAAACCACTACATGCTCACTTCTGACTTTGCTATCTTCTTGGAATGCTGGTAGCTACATCAGTCCTCTACAACCACCTCAAAACCTGAAGCCGCATTGCTAGAGTAACCTTCTTCTTCACACAGCCAAGAGCACTCTGACTACTCTCTTGTCTAGGCTTTGCCACTGCCTAAACCCCGGATAGCTTCATCTTCATTTGCTTGTAGTGGTAAGGAGGAAACGGTCTTGAACTTTGGCTCTTCAGGTCGCTCATTGAATCCCCACCTCAAGCTTGAATTTAGACTTGGGATTCAAGCTTGAAATGAGCCTCAGTGAACCTCAACACCAGGAGCACATCACCCTAACAGCTGCGCTTAACCACTGATTCGCCTTCTTGCCTTCAGCTTCAAGTACCCAAAGATCACCGGTCTTCCTCATGACTTAGGTGGTGACCTTCTTCTTCTTGTGTGCCTTACACCAGGAGCTCAACAACCTCATGGCCTGCGCTTCTATAACCGGCTTCTACACACAAGCACCTTCCCATTGCTCCACACAATGGAACAAGTCTTTCTCTTGTCTTGGATAGGTACTGAACAAATCACACTTCTTGTGAACCTGAAACAACACTCAACCTCCAAACAAGATTAGACACACTTGCATTGGAATCAAAGCTTGACTAATCATCAAGTTTGATCTCCAATGTCACAAGCATTGCATTAGACAGATTCTTATTATCACTAAGATCTTCCAATGCAAGCTTACCATTCTCTAAATGCAAGCAAGTTTCAATCAGGAATCAAGACAATACACTTAGGCAAAACGTGAGCTGTCTTAACCGACCCTTAGACTTTAGTCTAGGTGTCTCAATCTTAAGACAACATCACGGCAATATTCAACAATCAGACCCATGCTTTGCTTTCAATCTGTCTACTCATGTATGCAACCAGGCTCAGAACATTCTATCTAATGCCATGAAATGCAACAATATAGAACAGGAGCAAGCATTTAATCAATCACTCAACAATCGCATTTCTTTATAAACCAGGGACAGATTCTAAACAATCTCAATTTAGCAATCTTTAAACAGCATCCACAGGTTAACCACAACACACCACATCAGTCATAACAAAATACTCAAGCTTTATACAAAGGAAAGAACTTTCTTACAGCCAAGGATCATTGTATAGATCCTTGATTCCATTGGACAGATTTTGAGTCATTGGCGTGCACTCCAACTTCTCTATCCTCCATGGACCTTTCCCTTGAACCCACCATGTCAAAGATCCCACCTTTCTTCATGTTGAACTCGCCCACACATGTACAAGATGAAAGCTTTCACCTTTCTTCTTGGACAATGAACAGAAACCGCTTGGACTGGTTTGTTGAAGTGGGTAGCTAATCCGCTTCACACCTTGGTCTCTCCGGATCTTCTTTCTTCAAAGGGCAGTCATGAGAACGTGGATACTAACCAGAGACAGCTACTGGACGCCATATATGAGCCCACCATCTTCTTGTAGAGGTTTTACAGCCAGGCTGAACATGAAGCTTCTTCTTGGTTTGGAAATGACATGTGAGAAGCCTTGAGCTTTGCGGAAGCTTACAGCTCAGGTTCTGATGAACCTGGCTCTGATACCATGAGATTTTTATAAAGTCTAGACTGTGTGTGTGTAAGAGAAGCCATTAAAGGCATGGGAGAAATCGAAATGATGATGATGAGGGTCTGATTTACACAAGAGAATCCTTGAATCTAAAACAAGAGAATAAGAGACTTAGAGAGATTTGGTAGACTTAAGAAAGGGGTAGACTTTAGGGAATCAGATTCAAGAACACTCTTTTATTTTTGAAGTGGAGAGGGGAAATCCCCCAAACTCCCTTAAGGGGTTACAAATTCGTCCATACAATGCTATTTATAAGCTAATACAATCTGAGACATTAGAAACCCTTAATCTAATGGCTGTAAATAACTTAAGAGAATGGATGGTGTAGATGAGATGGTCTTCTTGTAATTTATGATGGCTGGAAGGATAAGGTTGCTTTAATTCAAACTTGGCAAGCTGGTTCCTGATCTCTCATTGGCTGGCCTTAGGCTCCTCTTCATCTAGCCATGTTCCTGTCCAGATTCATAGTCAAGGCTGGTCTTTCTTTACAGCAAGAGCCAGCCTGTCCTAAGACCAGACCATTTCGTCCATACTCTCCTTTGTCTTCTTCTCTTAAGAGTTTTGTCTTCTTCTCTTAAGAGTTTTGTGCCAGCTCCCTTTTGTCTTCTTCTCTTAAGAGTTTTGTCTTCTTCTCTTAAGAGATGCCTTGCCCAGACATTGCACATGTCTCACTGGATGCCAGATTTCGCCCGGACTTTGCACAAGCCCTAAACTGCCTCAAATGGTCGAGTTATGCATTTCTGGGTCGGACCGGTCCGTACGGATCCGTACGGTCCGTACCACGTCCGTACCAAATCCGTACGGCCTCGCCCAGACTTTGCACACTCGACCATCCTCCTCAACAATGCTCCTAAGTCCCTCCTGGACTTCACCCTATCTTTGCACAACCATCAGATCACTTCTGGACACTCTTAGACACTCCTGAAGCCTCCTGAAGCTTCCCAGACATTCTCTGGAAGCCATGCCCTATTCTTGCACCACTCTCAATCTACACCCAACACTTATGGCTTCACCATTTCATCTCTTCAAGTTAACAGCAGTTTCTTCAAGTTTCTGCTCAAACCTGAATGAATCCGGATATAAGAAGCTCTATCCTGACTCATTAATCAGTATAGAATCACCCTGAAGTTGAATCAATATAATCGGAGCTAGGATTAAGAAGTTATCCCATTTTGGACCCAAATGATTCCAGTTTACCCTGTTTGTAGATATGGCAGTTTCTTCAAGTTTCTGATCAAACCTGAATGAATCTGGATATAAGAAGCTTTATTCTGACTCATTAATCAGTATAGAATCACCCTGAAGTTGAATCAATATCATAGGAGCTAGGATTAAGAAGTTATCCCAGTTTGGACCCAAATGATTCCAGTTTACCCTGTTTGTAGAGATGACAGTTTCTTCAAGTTTCTGATCAATCCAGAATGAATCCGGATATAAGAAGCTTTATCCTGACTCAATAATCTGTTTAGAATCACCCTGAAGTTGAATCAATATCATAGGAGCTAGGATTAAGAAGTTATCCCACTTTGGACCCAAATGATTCCAGTTTACCCTGTTTGTAGATATGGCAGTTTCTTCAAGTTTCTAATCAAACCTGAATGAATCCGGATATAAGAAGCTTTATCCTGACTCATTAATCAGTTTAGAATCACCCTGAAGTTGAATCAATATCATAGGAGCTAGGATTAAGAAGTTATCCCACTTTGGACCCAATGATTCCAGTTTACCCTGTTTGTAGATATGGCAGTTTCTTCAAGTTTCTGATCAAACCTGAATGAATCCGGATATAAGAAGCTTTATCCTGACTCATTAATCAGTTTAGAATCACCCTGAAGTTGAATCAATATCATAGGAGCTAGGATTAAGAAGTTATCCCACTTTGGACCCAAATGATTCCAGTTTACCCTGTTTGTAGATATGGCAGTTTCTTCAAGTTTCTGATCAACCTGAATGAATCCGGATATAAGAAGCTTTATCCTGACTCATTAATCAGTTTAGAATCACCCTGAAGTTGAATCAATATCATAGGAGCTAGGATTAAGAAGTTATCCCACTTTGGACCCAAATGATTCCAGTTTACCCTAGTTTGTAGATATGGCAGTTTCTTCAAGTTTCTGATCAAACCTGAATGAATCCGGATATAAGAAGCTTTATCCTGACTCATTAATCAGTTTAGAATCACCCTGAAGTTGAATCAATATCATAGGAGCTAGGATTAAGAAGTTATCCCACTTTGGACCCAAATGATTCCAGTTTACCCTGTTTGTAGATATGGCAGTTTCTTCAAGCTTCTGATCAAACCTGAATGTATCCGGATATAAGAAGCTTTATCCTGACTCAATAATCAGTTTAGAATCACCCTGAAGTTGAATCAATATCATAGGAGCTAGGATTAAGAAGTTATCCCACTTTGGACCCAAATGATTCCAGTTTACCCTGTTTGTAGATATGGCAGTTTCTTCAAGTTTCTGAATCAAACCTGAATGAATCCGGATATAAGAAGCTTTATCCTGACTCATTAATCAGTTTAGAATCACCCTGAAGTTGAATCAATATCATAGGAGCTAGGATTAAGAAGTTATCCCACTTTGGACCCAATGTGATTCCAGTTTACCCGGTTTGTAGATATGGCAGTTTCTTCAAGATTCTGAATCAAACCTGAATGAATCCGGATATAAGAAGCTTTATCCTGACTCATTAATCAGTTTAGAATCACCCTGAAGTTGAATCAATATCATAGGAGCTAGGAATTAAGAAGTTATCCCACTTTGGACCCAAATGATTCCAGTTTACCCTGTTTGTAGAGATGGCAGTTTCTTCAACTTTCTGAATCAAACCTGAATGAATCCGGATATAAGAAGCTTATCCTGACTCATTAATCAGTTTAGAATCACCCTGAAGTTGAATCAATATCATAGGAGCTAGGATTAAGAAGTTATCCCACTTTGGACCCAAATGATTCCAGTTTACCCTGTTTGTAGATATGGCAGTTTCTTCAAGATTCTGAATCAAACCTGAATGAATCCGGATATAAGAAGCTTTATCCTGACTCATTAATCAGTTTAGAATCACCCTGAAGTTGAATCAATATCATAGGAGCTAGGATTAAGAAGTTATCCCACTTTGGACCCAAATGATTCCAGTTTACCCTGTTTGTAGATATGGCAGTTTCTTCAAGTTTCTGATCAAACCTGAATGAATCCGGATATAAGAAGCTTTATCCTGACTCATTAATCAGTTTAGAATCACCCTGAAGTTGAATCAATATCATAGGAGCTAGGATTAAGAAGTTATCCCACTTTGGACCCAAGTGATTCCAGTTTACCCTGTTTGTAGATATGGCAGTTTCTTCAAGTTTCTGAATCAAACCTGAATGAATCCGGATATAAGAAGCTTTATCCTGACTCATTAATCAGTTTAGAATCACCCTGAAGTTGAATCAATATCATAGGAGCTAGGATTAAGAAGTTATCCCACTTTGGACCCAAATGATTCCAGTTTACCCTGTTTGTAGATATGGCAGTTTCTTCAAGCTTTCTAATCATACCTGAATGAATCCGGATATAAGAAGCTTTATCCTGACTCATTAATCAGTTTAGAATCACCCTGAAGTTGAATCAATATCATAGGAGCTAGGATTAAGAAGTTATCCCACTTTGGACCCAAAGTGATTCCAGTTTACCCTGTTTGTAGATATGGCAGTTTCTTCAAGTTTCTGAATCAAACCTGAATGAATCCGGATATAAGAAGCTTTATCCTGACTCATTAATCAGTTTAGAATCACCCTGAAGTTGAATCAATATCATAGGAGCTAGGATTAAGAAGTTATCCCACTTTGGACCCAAATGATTCCAGTTTACCCTGTTTGTAGATATGGCAGTTTCTTCAAGTTTCTGATCAAACCTGAATGAATCCGGATATAAGAAGCTATATCCTGACTCATTAATCAGTTTAGAATCACCCTGAAGTTGAATCAATATCATAGGAGCTAGGATTAAGAAGTTATCCCACTTTGGACCCAAGTGATTCCAGTTTACCCTGTTTGTAGATATGGCAGTTTCTTACATGATTGTAATCAAACCTGAATGAATCCGGATATAAGAAGCTTTATCCTGACTCATTAATCAGTTTAGAATCACCCTGAAGTTGAATCAATATCATAGGAGCTAGGATTAAGAAGTTATCCCACTTTGGACCCAATGTGATTCCAGTTTACCCAGTTTGTAGATATGGCAGTTTCTACAATGATTGTAATCAAACCTGAATGTAATCCGGATATAAGAAGCTTTATCCTGACTCATTAATCAGTTTAGAATCACCCTGAAGTTGAATCAATATCATAGGAGCTAGGATTAAGAAGTTATCCCACTTTGGACCCAAATGATTCCAGTTTTACCCTGTTTGTAGATATGGCAGTTTCTTCAAGCTTTCTAATCATACCTGAATTGAATCCGGATATAAGAATCTATATCCTGACTCACTTAATCAGTTTAGAATCACCCTGAAGTTGAATCAATATCATAGGAGCTAGGATTAAGAAGTTATCCCACTTTGGACCCAAATGATTCCAGTTTACCCTGTTTGTAGATATGGCAGTTTCTTCAACTTTCTAATCATACCTGAATGAATCCGGATATAAGAATCTATATCCTGACACATTTAATCAGTTCAGAATCACCCTGAAGTTGAATCAATATGATAGGAGCTAAGGATTAAGAAGTTATCCCACTTTGGACCCAAGTGATTCCAGTTTACCCAGTTTGTAGATATGGAAGTTTCTTACATGATTGTAATCAAACCTGAATGAATCCGGATATAAGAAGCTTTACCCTGACTCATTAATCAGTTTAGAATCACCCTGAAGTTGAATCAATATCATAGGAGCTAGGATTAAGAAGTTATCCCACTTTGGACCCAAATGATTCCAGTTTACCCTGTTTGTAGATATGGCAGTTTCTTCAAGTTTCTAATCATACCTGAATGAATCCGGATATAAGAATCTATATCCTGACTCATTAATCAGTTAGAATCACCCTGAAGTTGAATCAATATCATAGGAGCTAGGATTAAGAAGTTATCCCACTTGGGACCCAAGTGATTCCAGTTTACCCAGTTTGTAGATATGGAAGTTTCTACATGATTGTAATCAAACCTGAATGAAATCCGGATATAAGAACCTTTATCCTGACTCATTAATCAGTTTAGAATCACCCTGAAGTTAAATCAATATCATAGGAGCTAGGATTAAGAAGTTATCCCACTTTTTGATCCAAGTGATTCCAGTTTACCCAGTTTGTAGATATGGAATTTTCTACATGATTGTAATCAAACCTGAATGAATCCGGATATAAGAAGCTTTATACTGACTCATTAATCAGTTTAGAATCACCCTGAAGTTGAATCAATATCATAGGAGCTAGGATTAAGAAGTTATCCCACTTTGGACCCAAATGATTCCAGTTTTACCCTGTTTGTAGATATGGCAGTTTCTTCAAGTTTCTAATCATACCTGAATGAATCCGGATATAAGAATCTATATCCTGACACTTTAATCAGTTTAGAATCACCCTGAAGTTGAATCAATATCATAGGAGCTAGGATTAAGAAGTTATCCAACTTTGGACCCAATGTGATTCCAGTTTACCCAGTTTGTAGATATGGAAGTTTCTACATGTTTGTAATCAAACCTGAATGAATCCGGATATAAGAAGCTTTATCCTGACTCATGAATCAGTTTAGAATCACCCTGAAGTTAAATCAATATCATAGGAGCTAGAATTAAGAAGTTATCCCAATTTGGACCCAAATGATTTCAGTTTACCCTGTTTGTAGAGATGGCAGTTTCTTCAACTTTCTAATCATACCTGAATGAATCCGGACATAAGAATCTATATCCTGACACTTTAATCAGTTCATAATCACCCTGAAGTTGAATCAATATCATAGGAGCTAGGATTAAGAAGTTATCCCACT